>CAUYPK010054814.1:0-66485 GCA_963574355.1 Loris lydekkerianus
TGCAGTCTGATCAGTGTCCATCAATGCCAGTCCACATCATTTCAGCCTCGCCAGTGCCCATATGGTGGAACTCCGCTTTTACTTCAGGCTCACACTGGTGTGGTGCGGGAACCAGCATGATTACAGAGCCTGTTCCTCCACTACCTTTCCAGTTCACACTATCCTGTGCGAATCGCACTGCGATCTATGAACTCGCACAGGAATCTGATTACAGGGATGAGAAGACCCATGTGATCAGATTCCACTGCAGGAAAAAAGAAGGCATGTATGCCTTTTTTCTTCTGAATCTAATACGAGTTCAGCCATACAAGCATGTGGCTGAACTCGCACTGCTGAGAGATCGCAACAGTGTGAACCAGGGCTTACACAGCACACCACATACAACATTATACACAACTGAATAGCAATCAGAATATAAATGCACTTACTGGCAATTAATTGGGTTTCCTACTCCTCGGCTGTCTGCAGAGCCGGATTAAGTTCCCATGGGGCCCTAGGCAGATTACCAGTTTGGAGCCTCCATGTGATAACACTGAGCACTGACCATTTGCATCAACACTGAGCACTTACAATTATCATAATCACTGAGCACTGACCATTTGCATTACCTCTGAGCACTGACAATTTACATTAGCACTGAGCGCTATTTGCGTTATCACTGTGATGCAACCCTCCTAGAAACTACCCCCAACCAACTAACCAACTTAAAAAAAAAAAAAGGCTCTCCTAACTTCAAAAAAACGGCTCTTCTAACTTCAAAAAAAGGTGCCCCCTATCTGCAAAAAAAAAAAAAGACCTCCTAACTTCAGGAAAAAAACCCCTTTAACTGCAAAAAAAAAGGCCCTACTAACTGCAAAAAAAAAAAAAAAAAAAAAAAAACCTCCTAACTTAAAAAAAAAAATCCTAAGGCAGCAGCAGGCTCTGCACAGGCAACCTGGTGACTCCTCCGATTACACCAGAGACTGATATGAGGAGTCGAGAGACAGAGAGAAGGAGGGGCGGGGAGAGACAGAGAGAAGGAGCTGAGTTGGAGAGTGTGGGGCACATTACACAGATGCTCACTGCAGCCCAGACAGTGGATTGCTAAGCAGGACAGCAATAACACCCAGAGGGGAGAGACAGAGAGAAGGAATAGAGTCAGAGAGTTGGTGCACATTCCACACATGCACACTGCAGCCCGGGACAAGTCAGCTACTCAGCAGGAGAGGCACCTGTGGCAAAAACACCTGGCAGGCCTGATAAATGTCCTCGGTAGGCCACATGTGGCCTGTGGGCTGTAGTTTGAGGACCCCTGGTTTAGAAGATTTATACTAAGCTTACCTGGGGCTTGTTATTCAGTCCCAAATAATGAAATCCTATGTCTTCCCACTCTGCGTAGAAGCTCCAACTGCCTCTTAGGGAAATGGGATGCTGACCACCCTTAACTGCTTCCTGCTGAAGATGGACGGTGATATGGGAGAGGCATCTAGAGTTCCCACAGAGGAAATAGATTCAGGGTTTCTCTATTATGAAATTACCTAGCCTCCAAAAATCTAGTGAATAAAAGGAAAGTTAATGAAAACAAATTTGTTAAGGTGCTGGCAAGGCTTCCTGCTTGTGTCAAGGCTTAATCCAGCGGGCTGGTAACCACTGCTTCTCTTGGTGTTCTGTAATATTATGGGCAAAACCTTGACCCCAATGCAGTACATAACCAGGCTTCCACTCTGACATGTCAGGTTTTCTTTAAAAAATAGGTCGTTGTATTGGAGAGGATGGTGGATGAATGAGAGATGTCTAATGGCGTTCTACAGCTATCTTTCCATCATTGCTGAGATTCAGAAAATTGAGAGTGAAAAGAGCTCTAGTGAGCATATATTTAGGACTATTATTCAAGGGGAGGACATCCTCTCCCCCTCTCTGTTTATCTAACATATCTTTCAATGTTTTATGATGTTGCTCAATAATGGCTTGTTCTTGAGAATTGTAAGGAACGCCATGAGATAAGTGAATATTCCAAAAAGATAGGAAGATATTTAATTTGTGAGTAGAATAAGAAGGTGCATTATCAATTTTAATAGATTTAGGGAGACCCATAATATTAAAGCACTCTAACAAATGCTGAATGACACGGTGAGTCATTTTTCCTGGTAAAGCTGCAGCCCAAGGGAAATGAGAGAAAGTATTTATAGAATGATGAACATGTTTCAGTCTACCAAAGGATGAGACAATGGTCACATCCATCTGCCATATCTGATTTGCTGCTTCTCCTCTAGGGTTGGTTCCCTCCAGAAAGGGAGGTAAGTTTATTCTGGAACAAGAAGGGCACTTAGAAAGAATCTGTTGAGACTGAGTTCTTGTAAGTTGAAATTTCTTATGGAGCATTTTCGTATTAGCGTGTGTGTAAGAGGGAAAGGTAGACGCTTTTTGAACAGTACCAATAAGGGCCTGATCTATTTTTGCATTTAATGAGGTCATTGAACCTGGTAGTATGGTGTGTGCTCTGATATGAGTTATGTAGATAGGGTGAGTATGATGCCTTATAAATGCCTGAATAGACCAAAAGAGAGAAGAAATCTCATCAGTGGAAGTGATGGTTGCTGTTTCTGTCTTTCTAATAGCTATGTAGGCATGCTGAGAGTCTGTAACCACATTTATTGCACAAGGAAAGTCTTGAATAAAAATAGCATATATTTTATTTTTTTGAACTGAGGTATAAGGACTTTGAACAACTTTGAAAGTATTACCATCTGGATATCGAACTTTACCATGCTTGCTGGCATCTGTATAAAAGATAACAGCATCCGATATTGGAGAGTCTCTAACAACATAAGGGAGAATCCAAGAAGTAAGCTTTAAAAACTGAAATCCTTTAGGATATTCATTAATAATTGAGCCTGTATAGGATGCAAAAGCAATTTGCCACAATATTGATAATTGAAAATTGAGTTGTATTTGCTTTTCTGTGAAAGGAACAACAATAGAATAAGGATCATAACCTGTAAGTTGGCGAATTCTATTTCTACCCTGAGCAACCAATTCACAAATTTTATCTAAGTATTGTTGTAATTTTTGTGTAGTTCTGTTTGGAAGGAACAGCCATTCTAAAAGAGTATCTACTTGATAAATAACTCTGGTTGGGGAGTGACTAGTGGCTATGATTATCAGCCGAATTGGAAATCTGACATCAACCCTATCTAATTCTTTTGATGCAAACTTCTTTTCAATTAGTTGCAGTTCTTCCTTGGCTTCCAGAGTGAGTGAACAAGGAATATTTAAGTCCAGAGGTCCTTCCAGAATTTTGAAAAGATTAGACAAAGCATAGGTTGGAATTCCTAAAATAGGATATAACCAATTAATATGACCTAATAGCTTTTGAAAGTCATTTAAAGTAGACAGAGAATCTGAGTTGAACACGTTGTGGAAGAATTTGAGTTTGAGTTAATTTATATCCTAAATAATTATAAGGAGCTGTGGTTTGCACCTTTTCTTAAGCAATTTGAAGACCATAAGACTTTAATATACATACAGCTTGTTCAAACATTTCCTGTAAAACTGTCAAACTCTGGTGTGCTAATAAGATGTCATCCATATAATGAATAATGTATGCTGTAGGGTATCTCCTTCTAAGAATCTGTAATGGTTGATCAACAAACTGTTGAGACAGTGTAGGACTATTCAACATACTTGTGGCAGAACCTTCCACGGGCAATGCTTGGGAGGCTTCTGCTGATTACAAACAGGAATGGAAAAGGAAAAAGTGATCGGTCTTCAGGATGCAGGTGTATGGTAAAAAAACAATCCTTTAAGTCAATAACATCCAGATACCAATTCGAAGGAATCATAGAGAGTAAAGGAATGCCTAATTGCAGAGGTCCCATGGGTATAATAGTTTCGTTAACTTTGTGAAGGTCAGTGAGCATTCTCCAGTTGCCTGATTTCTTTCTTATCAAAAACACAGGGGAATTCCAAGGGGTGGAAGATGGCTCAATGTGTCCTTGCTCCAATTGTTTCTGTACTACTAATTTTAAAGCATCCAGTTGTTCCATAGTTAACAGCCACTGCTCCACCCACACTGGATTACTACTCCTCTAGGATAACCTGAGAGCATATTTTGGGGCAGTGGCCTCTATGCTAAATCTGACATTTTCAAGGAGTTAACATGAGGGGATGGAATGGTTATTACAGTGTATCATTGCTGGAGCAAATTACTACCCCATAAGTTAATAGCAATGTTGGCTATATATGGTCCAATTTGAGCATTTACTTATCTGGCCCCAAGCAGGTCAAAGGCAAAATACTCTGAAAGATTGAATCTAGAGTTCTGATGCCAACAAAAGTAATATGTTTCCGCCATTCCCTGGGCCACTGATTTAGAGCCATAACTGAAACATCGGCACCCATGTCCAACAGGCCAGTAAAGATTTTATCCTTCAGAGTAAGAGTCAATTGAGGCCTATTTTTATCAACAGATGTTTGCCAGAAAATATGGCTCATGTTACCAGGCTCACCACCATGTTTTTCCCCAGTACCTTGTAACTTAATGTGCGGCAAGAGTAGCAATTGAGCAAGTCCGGTCAAAATTTGAGTTGGTTGGTTTACCGAGATCATGATCAGTATTTTCCCTAAGTAATTGCCATCAATAACACCTGTGTGGATGAACATTCCCTGAGATGCTAACTCACTTTTCCCCAGCAATAATCCAACAGTACCTGGGGGCAGAGGACCACACACTCCTGCTTTCAATTCTTTTGCTCCCATGCTGGGAAGCAAAAGGATGTTATATGCCGGCAAGTCCAAAGCAACAATGCCTGAGGTGGCATGTAAAAGAGATTGAACAGAGTGAAGTTGCTGGTGAATGAGTACTGTTCTCAGACTCATATTATTTGTTTGAGGGCCCGGGCTGGGCCTGCCTACTATTTTTCCTGTGATAAAGGTGTTCCTTTTTTTTATCAAACTGAGAGGGGCACTCCCTCACCCAATGGGGGTGCTTTCTTGCACCTGGGACACAACCCAGGGGGTTTCCATTTGCTATAAGTCTTTTGTTCATTGTTTTTTGTATAGATCTTCCCTTTCCAACACTCTTTTCTCCTATGTCCCAATTTTCTGTAGTTATGACATTTAGTACAGTATGGACTGACCCCTTCTTTTAAAGCAGCAGCAAGCAAATTAGCCTCGTGGAATTCCGTTCCTATATCAGCACATGCCCGCATATATTCCTCCTAAGAAGTATTTTGTGGTCTCAAAGGTTGCAAGGCCTTTTGACACTCAAGAGTTAGCATTCTCAAATGCTAAAGTTTGGAATAGCATGTCTCTGAGCTCTGCTGGGCAATGGCCTTTTTTAGTTGGGCTAGAAAGTTGGTATAGGGTTCATTCCCTGACTGCATTATCTTAATAAAAGATTCAGAGATATCTCCAGGAGCCTGGACCTTTTCCCAGGCCCTAAGACAACACAGCCTTGTCTGGACTATGGCTATGTCATCGTTCTGAAGTTGATTGGAAATCCCAGCCACTGGCCAGAACCAGTGAGCTGTTCTGATGTTACAGGGACTCCTCTCTGCTGGTTTTGGCGACTCATCAGGCCAGCCTCCTCCTTCCACCAGGTTTTAACTATAATTACTGCCCAGACTCAAGAACAGTTCTGGCTATCATGTCCCCGTCATAAGGAATGAGCCGCTGCTCTTATGCAAGCCCCTGTAACAGACCTCTAGAAAACGATGATTGCATATCATACTGTGCTATGGCATACCATACTGTGCTACGGCCTGTTTCAAATCTTTCAGAACTGTGAAGGTGATCAAATGGTGATGAAAACGTTGGCCCCCTTGAGAGGGTGTAGTGGATTGGGAGGAATATCAGTGACTGTAACCGGAAGAAGCCCCAAAAGTGTCTTCCCACTTAAAGTCACTGGTTTTATGCCCTTCCAACACAGCCTTCATAACAGAAGTCACAGGTGGATCATCTACATAGGGAGGTGCTGAGGGCAATATTGGGGGCTCTAAGTCGCCATTCCTGATGGTGAGACTTTTTACTGGTCTTCCAATTGTCTGATCTGAGCAGCCATACTGGCCATGGAGGTAATTCCTTGCTTATTTTTGTATCATATACTGTTGATTCCCAGTTCGCCTTAGGTCCAGCTTCCCTCTGAACCTCACTATTCTCACTTTTGAATTGTTTGAACATCCCTTTCTTCCTTAGTTTCTAATTCTTGCGACTCCCCAAACAGGAAGTTACCCATTGTTTTCTCTAAATGTCTTTACTTACCTATGAAAGACCTCACTTATTCCCACTGAGGTTCCCTAGATTCTAGATTGGCCAAAGGTCCCACTTGCCCTGAGCAGAGTTTCCCTTTGGACTTCCTCCCACTGTCTACCAAAGGCCTCACTTACTTCTGAGTGTCCCTTTCCCTTTGGTCCACATCCCTGGTGTCCTGTTGTGTCCTGCTAGATCCTGCCGACTACGCCAGATGTTGCAGCCCCTGTGGCCCCTATGGCCCTGGTCTTGATCGCAGCAGAAAGGAACCAGGTGGGGTGCGGATTAGAAGTACAAGCTTGCAGGATAACCCTGAGCAACCTCTGCAGTAGCCTTTTATTGAGATAGCACAAGACAGGTGAGGGGAGTGTTAAGACAATGAATGCGTGCCTAATGATGGCCATGGGCTCAGGCTCTTTCCGTGTGGACGAATTGCCCAAGGGTCCACCCCGCAGCTGCAAATCATCTTGCTCAGAGGTCGTCGGGCTCTTGGCATTCTTTACAAAGTATATTTAGCCACCCTGCTTGGTATCATCTTGTTCCCTTTGTCCCTCTCTTCTTGGAGGCATGTGTTTCTGGCTCAGAGCCAGCAGCAGGGTTTCGCTTGCCAGAATGGCCACCGCAGCTATAAACCCTTTGAGGGAAGGAGAGCTTTATTCCTTGTAAAGTATAAACCTATTTTTTTCTTACCCAGGAGAAGGCCAAGGCAAGCTCAAGACTCACACCCAGCCTTGGAGATGGGCAAGCCCAAGTGGAAAAGGCATCCTGGGACCAGAAAGAAGCCTCATATTCATGCAGAAGACTGGAGGGGAAGGAAACCAGACTTTAAGTTAAAAGCAAGTTACAGAACACTCAGTTGTATCCCAACGAGGGTCTGCAAGCCTGGTCTTGGCCACAGGTATTTCTACCACGGAGAAATCAGTTTTTGCTTAACTTCAATGTTTTATAGTTCTGTTCCCCTTACCCAAAATTCTCAGCTGTGTTCAGATGGTAAAGCTCATGAAAAGTTGTGGAGCTTACTTCCTGTTCTGGAGAAAGAGTATTATTATTACATGATTTTTAGTAAATCTAGGCACATCACAGTAGAATTCAAGGCAAGTGTTATTTACGGCAAAATTAGTCTAAAATTTAGGTAGAGAAAGTGACTGAAGTCCTTGTCATTTATGTGGCCAGCAGACCAGCAGTTACTGGGGAGCTTGTCAGAAATGCAGATCCCACCCCAGACTCACCAAGCCAGAATAGGACCCCCTTCTCTTCCCCACAGGGGTTGACAGCTACTAATAGAGAGTAGGCATCTGTTTCTCACTAAACTTTGGAAAGATCTGAGGATCACCGTGACGCTGAAATAATTTCATGGCATCTGGACTAGTTAGGAAAAGCCCAAACTCGACATTTCCATTTAGCTGTAGAACACACACACACATAAGCAAGAATTTTCTGAATGCTAATTCCATCCTTTTATTTCCTCAGACCACAAACATTTTAGTTTATCTGCCTTTTTACAACCTGATTTATACAAGCAAATTGCAAATAAAAACAGGCATTCTTTAATCCTCCAAAATACATGTATGAAATATAGAACAAACCCTAGTATTTAAACAAACAGGTTTAGCTGAAGCAACTTTATTGCAATCTCTTAAAGTTAGCATTACAGTTTAAATATTTATGCCTATAAAGGTATGCATAATCTACAATATATAGTTATTTCAGAAACAAGACTTATAACAAATTGAAAAACCAGAACTTCAACACAAAGCTGTAACAATTATCTGAAACTTAAATTATTTACAATTAAACATTTAGGGTCCTGATTCACAAAACTTAGTGCATTTCATGATTGATGAGCTTTATAGAGAAGGTAAGCAGTATATAGGATATTCCCCAGGTAAAACTGGAGTGAATGGCTTTTAGAAGAAAGTCTATCAACATACTTACTGAAAACTAGACAGTAATAAAATAAAGCAAATGCATTCGATTTCAAAATTCAAGTAGATAGCAGCAATCAGAATAACAGGCCACAACGGAAGCTCTAATGCCATTTTGTCAATACTCTTCGTATGTACAGGAAGGAAAAAAGTCACCCCCAGTAACCATTGCATGTCAATTCTGGGCAATAGTCTTTTTTCCTACAGAGCTGTCTCCCATTGTTAACAATTAGTTGTTAAGCTTAATGCCTGAATCAGCAAATTTAAACAAGGAAAGTTCCTTTTATAAACAGTCATCAGAGTTCAATGGGTTTTATTCAAGTATAATAGCTTAGGGCAAGGTGACCAAGTGATTAGCTATTCCAATTGCAAATGAAACATCACAGATAAGGCCCCAGAGACCCAAGATTACTCTTGAAGCACTTCAATGGATTTAAGTGATTCTGTGCAACCAACAAAGGAGATGACTCGAAGAAAGTTAACAAGAGAAAGCATTTTTAAAGTGAAGTGAAAAATTTCGGTGAATCAGGTCCCAGGTAGTCTTTAAGAGGAACAAAAATTTACAGTAAACATTTTAACCTCTGGAAAGCAGGTACTGTACAATCACCAGTGCATCTACAAAACTACTTAGGCAGTAGTTGCTCCAGAGTAAGAATTAAAAAATGTACAAGCCAGTTCACAATGACTTTAGATATGTTATTAAAATACATTGTTAATCAAAAAAATACTTTACTATGTACATGTACTGTATAAACTCTAGATTTACCTACTGAAGTAAGCCTCTACGTCAATTCCCGGCTCAGTGGCCCAGGAGACAGTGCAGTTCTATTTGGTCTTCATACCATACACACAGGCTGAGGGGCGTGGCACTGCAGCCAGTTTGTCAACAGTAACGTATTTTTCCTTTACCAGAATGTCTAGTTGGAAGAGTCAGTTTTACTTCCACTAAATTTTACTTTCCTAAATGCTGATCCAAGTAACTCTGGGCATTCACATAACTCATTTGCAATTTGGTTACACTTTAAAATAAGGCTATAATTCATTTCATCAGTTATTATACTGTCTTGCTTGTAGTCAGGATGGTTTGCGATAAACTCTCTCATCCACCTGGCAACTGTCATTAGTTCTCCTAAAAAAAAAAAGAAAATAATAAAATTTTTAGGATAATAGAATACAATTTTTTTTATTAAAGTTGATATTCAACAGCCAGCATTAAGAGAAATCAATATGACCTTTTACTGTAGCCACATGGCAGAGTTGGTGATGTATCTTTCAGTGTCTAAAGAACTCCTGGGAAGAATTTAGGCTGCAGGCAGGCAATGAGAACACACACATCCAGTTTCTGTGGTACCTGTTAGATGCCACCCATATGCCGACACTGCCAGCTCCTAGGGGACAGGAGCCAGCACCTGTGTACAAGAGCATGTGTCCTCCCATTGACCAGAAGGCTAGGCCTACATACGCCGGTGTCATGAGACTGCCTCAGAGGACTGTAGGGTCCCTCGAGTGATCTTGGGTCAGAGAAGTGGAGAGAATAGAGAACAGAAAGAGTGAATGAAGAGGGACACTGGTGACGGGGCTGGGTGGGCGGGGGTGTCCTATAGCTACTCTTTGTGTCTACCACTATTACTGTTGCTTTTATTAACAGCTGATGGCTCCCTTGCACTGCCTACTGTGAAGTAGCACGGCTAACCCAGAGGGGACTCTGAGGAGCTGGGTGGGTGCAGGCAGGCTGAGGAACCGGAAATTCCAGCCACGCAGCTTACCCTGCAGGGTTCCTTAATTCCTTGTTGCAGCATAAACTGGTCCACAATGAAACAATGAACACGGTTGGACAGAAACGACAAACAGGCAATCCAGATACCCTACTTCATCTAAGATGTCATTGGTTTTAAGATGCGTCTCTATTTTATGAACTAGTAAGAATAAAAAGCCCTGCTAATCCAAACTGTGACAATCAAAGATCGTAAGGTGTATCCAATTATAGAAATGTTACAACGTGAAAAACTAGGCATGGACAAAATATGGTGTGCTGCGTCAGAAGTGCTTTAGAAGATTACTCTAGGAAGCTGAATGCTGGGCGCGAGTGAGGTTCTGCCCACGCTGGACGATCAAGGAAAGGCTGTCCTACCAGATGCTCTCTTCTTAATCAGCTTCAGGTAGTTCAGGATGCTGCATCTGGTGTCCACATCCACTTCCATGTTTTCAAGGTAGGAGTTGAGAATTGGGATCAGTCCGGGAAACACGCCTTCCTATGAGAGGCAGACATGGTGTGAAGGCCCAGCTGGGCGGCAGGCACAGAGAGAGGCTGTGGGCAGGGCGCCTACCTTTCCGTTGATGATGGTGTCTATGCTCATGAGGGCATACTCCTCCACAGCGGGCTCTGTGCTGTTCTGGGCCTTGCCACACCCGTCCACCACGGCATTGCCACCTGCAGGGGGGTGGGGGAGGGGAAGGGCAGGGGAGATTTAGCCACTTGTTGCAGCATTAACTGGTCCTAGAAATCTAAAAGAATGTAATACCTTTGCAAATATCTTTCCTGAAATAAAACATTCCCCGCAAGACAGCATCTCGTTTCTGTGCTACTTTCATGTTTTCATCAACCTAAGGGAGAGAAAGAATCATGACTAAGTTCTCCATCCCTCATGCCACTGGGGCTTTGCCTCCTGACTTCAGTGAAAGGGAAGTCAGCAGGTTGTCAAGTCTAGAATAAGGAGACAGCCCTCCAAGGGCAGAGGGTCCCCTACCTGGCAGCTCGGGGCAGTGATGCTTTATTCACAAACTGTTTTGTGGGTAAATTCTCCATTTCTCCAATGACTTTTTAAGATCCTCAAAGCAGAACTTTTAAAACTATTTAGTAGTAACCCCTTATTTTGTATAATGAAATCTTAGGAGGAATCTCAATACTGTATATGAAATACCCATAAGTTAGAGAGCCACTTTGAAGCGGGACCGACAATACAAACTCTTTTGTACTTAGTATCTTCCCAAACTTATTATGGGGGGAGCCCTATTGTTATTGCTTCATTTTTTTTTAAAAAACATATAGGACCTTCTGAATAATCTCCATACTTGTAGGAACATATTTAAGTAATATTTAAGTAAAATTCTTATGGCTGTGAACATCTGTTTTCACTCAAACAATGTATTTTGATTTATTCTTAGTCTCGACAAAAGTTCATAAAGACTACTGGCTTCATTTTAATTTCTGCTTTTATGAATTCCTTTTTAAAAGTATATTTTACTTTCACTCTATAGATTGATTGCTTAGGTTTATTTTCAATTTTTTTGTTAAGACATTTAAAGCTATGATCTTTTCCTTAAAGACGTTCTGCCAACATTCCACTGCCATTCACTCTCCTATATAATCTGTAATTCTAGTTTTGATTCATGTAAAACCCATTGCGAAAGACATTTTAAATTTCTAATCGTTAAATTTCTCTAGAGCAGCGGTTTTCAACCTGTGGGTCGCAACCCCTTTGTAACAATGAAAATACATTGCGGCATTAGGAAGGTTGAGAACCACTGCTCTAGAGCATCTTTTTATTAAACTTGGATGGGAACATATCCTGTAAAAATTTCCCTGAAATTTTATAAATCTTTCTCAAGGCCTTTGAAAGAATATGTCCGCTGGCATGAGAGACGTGATACAGGCTATACAAATACACTTACTTAACCATGTCATTTAATTCTTCAATGGCTTTTCTCAAAAATCCTTTCAAGGGCTCGGTGCCTGTAGCTCAGTAGCTAGGGTGCCAGCCACATACACCAGAGCTGGCAGGTTTGAATCCAGTCTGGGCGACAACTACAACCAAAAAAGCTACTTGGGAGGCTGAGGCAAGAGAATCGCTTAAGCCCAAGAGTTTGAGGTTGCTGTGAGCTGCTACGCCACAGCACTCTACTTAGGGTGACAGCTTGAGACACTGTCCCCCCGCCCACGCCCCAAATCCTTTGATGATTCCACCTGCCGGCTGTTGAGTAACAGGCAAGGTACTCTAAGTGGTCTGCCCATTAATCCCACATGGGCTCACAACAGCCTACCACCTATACCTATTTGCATGTGGAAACAGATACTGAAAGAGTGGTGAATAACTTGTCAAGGTTAAAAAGCTGTACGCCAGTAAGCAGGACAAGGGATTTATGTATCCTCCCTCACACAGAAGCTATGTATCTTAACCTAATACCCTAAATTCTCATGATTCCAAGAAGTGCTGCTACAGTTTACGGTACAAACGGAACGGTGGCTCTATCATTGTCTTAGAAGAATATATAAAATTGCTTTCCCTATCCCATTGTATACTTTCTAATGTCAGTTTATTTTCTCTGATATTACTATGTCATTCCTGTTAGCCTTTTAAAAGGTTGTTATGGGTGGGGCCTTTGGACGGTGATTAGGTCATGAAGCCTCACGAATAGCATTCGAGCTCTAATAAAAGAGACCTAGAGTGCCAGCTAGGCCCGTCCACCCACCTGCAAACTAGAGACTGGGCTCCCACCAGATGCTGACTCTGCCAATGCCTCCACGTTGGACTTCCAGCCTTTAGAAGGGTGAGCATAAATTTCCACTGTTTGTAAGCTACTCTGTTGATAGGTATTTTTGTTAAAGTAGCTCAAATAGTCTGGCACTAGTAAAGACTTCAGCATACTTTTAGTGCTAATCTGATCTATTAAGTTTTGTTAAAATCACCTGGAATTGAAGGAATAACTTGGCTGGAAAAAGAACCATAGAGTTATAATTCTTCACCTTTCAGAGTCTGAAGGCTTTTTTCCAATCTAACACTTAAATGTTGAAAATGTGCTACTCTGGTCTCCCCCCTCCCGCACTTTGCAGAAATCCTAATTTTCTCTCCTGTCTGGACAGTTGGTTTTCTCTGAGCTTCAGAAATGCCTAGATTTTTCTTTAACCATTTCTGCTTCACCCTTATACATGAACCCTTATGTTAATATTTAGGGAAAATTCTGATATTTCTTTCACATCTCTTGATCCAGAATTTGTTTTCTTCTAAATTACATAAATGCTGAACTTTCCTGAGCAATTCTACATTCTTCAGTCTTTCTATAGTTTCCATTTCTTCACCATCCTGCTGGGATGAACCTTAATCTGCTCTCCTAAATCACTAACTTGGATCTTTAACATTTGCTCTACTGAGTGCACACGGTACACTGGAGACTTAAAGGTACAGCTACCATTTTTTAAAGAGCTTCTTCAAATGTTTGTTGGTCCATAATGCTTCTTTATTTTATGTATGTGACCCTTATCTACAATTTCTTTCCAGTTTCTTGAATCAACTATATATCACTGAGGTCAGTATACTCTGCCACATCAACTGGGTCCTTCTTTTTAAAGCTATTAATTGTCCTCAATTTTTTGTTGCCCTTCAGACATCTACATGTATTTTCATTTATAAACAAAGGTGTTGATTTGTAGCTTACACAGACTCTCCCTTCCATGGATTTGGTCTCCCCAGCAGGTACCCAGAAGAGAAATGTGGGCACACAGAATTCTATGGGTCACCTTCAACCTGGGTGGTGAAGAACAGGCAGGCATAAGCTGGTAAACCTCTCTTGGAGAGAGTCAGAGGGCCAGGTATCCTGGGGCAGATGCTGGGACTAAGCAGTATTATTCTTGATCCCCCGTTTGCTGCGACAGAGCTGCTGCTCTGGTGCTCTCCTCCTCTCTGGCCTCACACCCCAGCAGGAGCCCCTGCAACAGAGCCCTCACCCTGCTTAGCTGCCTTTCCCACTCACTCACTGCCGAGAGAACCACAGGCCCAGGAGCCAAAGGCCCCCACTTTCCTCAACTGTCCTGCCTCATTGTCTAGAGTTGCTCCAGGGCTCTGCTGGTAAACTTCCTCCAAAAAGCTCCTCTTTTATCTTTGTGGAGCCGGGGCTGATCAACTCAGATTTGTTTTTCCCGGTAGTTCAATGCCATCTCTGTTCTTCACAAACATTTCAAATTCGGTTCTACTGAGACCATTCCCTGTAGCCCAGAGGTTACAGTGTCCTTTCCCATCCTGATTTTTATATTGTAATCAAAATGAGATTTTGGGGCAGATGAAATAAATTTGTAGGACTACTTCTAGCCATCAATCATCTTCAAGAGAAAGAAAGTCTCTCGAAATAAGGTTATGGTTAAAAAGAAAAGAGTGGGAAGGAGAAGCACTTTCTGTAAACAATTCTAAGTGAAGTCAGATTTGACGTAACACAGCAGACACATAAAGGAGGGCGTGTTTAGATACCTAACCCATCACTACAATGAAACATCCTCACCTTTGACAGCGGAATGAGAAAATCCAATTTGTACGAAAGGATCACTCTGGTGAGCAGCACCACAAACACCACGTAGGCGGAGTTCTCAAAGTCTGTTAACTGAACCTAGACAAGCAGAAGCCCAGAAAAGTTATGGACGGATGACACCTGATCCTCCCAGACCCAGGCCCCTCTGGAAATCACGTCATTCCCAAGCCCTGTCCTAACTCCCCTCTGGGTCTGGAAGCCCTCTGTCCACCTCTGTTCTCAGAAACCAGCCCCCCTTTGCTTTTGGACTTTCTTTTGATATATACATACTGGATTTTTATTGCCTTAGAACAAATTTAAGAGGCTTTTGATAGGAGTACCAGAGGCTGCTGAACAGTGGAAGAGAGCTTCTGAGTCAGTTCCTGCTCACGCCTAGCCAGGTCTTACCTCCATGGGTCGGAATTCCACTCTCCAGCCAATATCTGAGTTTGGAGGAGGGGGTTTAAATCTCATTGTTTGCCAATTTGTGGACTGAATATTCTATAATGAAAAAAGAGAATAAACCAAGATTTCCACAGATTCAGGGAAATATTAAGATGATTTGATATTTAGTTAGAGAAGATGACCATTTATGGTCCATGCCAAATACTCTTTAACTTACAAATACAAAAAAGTATAACAAAACTTTCTTGGAGCGTGATCTTTTAAGAAAACAAAACAGCAAGTATTCATCAAAAGTCAGACATCCTGTCCTTGCATGCCTCACCCCTGTTCTTACTGTCTACCCCCCCAACTGGCAGTGTTTGAAGAGCCATAGGCTGGCCTCTGTGCCCACTCAGAGTTCTGGTAGCCAGGCTGCCATTCCAAGAGTCACTGGACACTTCTGACCTAGAATCTGGACTCTATGGTTGTCTCCTTTCCTCTGTCCTCCCCTTGGGTCCTGCGAATTCTACTGCTTCAGTGACCCCAGAGCCTGAGAAGGGCAGCTGTTTCTTAAAATGTTGACAGTTCTTTCTTGGCTCCAGCCATCCTGGGAAGCTGATGGAAATCCTGGAAGGATCTCCTGTTTTGAGATTTTTAGATCGTATTTAGAAAGGTATACATGTAAATATCTACATATAACATTAGGTGATATGACACTGAAAAAACTGCTTGTGTTATTCTAGGCAAACAAGACACAATATTGAACAAGAAAATTTAGAATCAGAGATAACCAGTAAGCATCATAAGAGTACTTTTTAAATTAATTTTATTTTTTGAGACAGAGTCTTATTATGTCACCCTCGGTAGAGTGCTGTGGCATCACAGCTACAGCAACCTCCAACTCTTGGGCTTAAGTGATTCTCTTGCCTCAGCCTCCCAAGTAGCTGGGACTACAGGTGCCCGCCCTAACGCCTGGCTATCTTTTGTTGCAGTTGTCATTGTTGTTTAGCTGATAAACCCCTGTTTGCTGCGACAGAGCTGCTGCTCTGTGGCTGGCGCTCTAATCACTTTGCTACAGGCACCGAGCCCATAAGAGCACTTTAAACCAATTTTTAATTTTTCTTAGTTCTTTACTGTACTGGGTAATGAAAGGCATGTGAGATTTCTACTGTTACCAATTCTTCACAGGTACAGAAAACTGCCTCTATCTTGGCTCATGGAAGGAAAGGCATTCAAGACAGAGTGATACCTCAAAGTGGTCAGACTCATTGGCATCATCCAGGTTTATCTTCTCTTCAAACAGAGTCAGCGGGTCTCTGATAAAGAGATGAGCAACATGCTGGGCCAGGAGATGGTCAATGCCTGCAAAGACAGGTCACACGAGGACTCACTGCATAGCAGGAGGTAACATGCCACATCCAGGAAGTTTGAAGAAAGGGTGTGTAGACACTTAGGAGATGGCTGGTTTGTTTAGTGTCTTCACCTCGCCCAGGATTTTATCCTAAGAACACTGGGGAAGTGTCAGAGTTTTATTCACTACTTACACAATGCCTGCGGGGGCACTGGTGTGGACCTAGGTACAGACCTTCAAAGTAAGTTCCTTTGGCTAAAAGTCAAGAAGATCTCACAAGTATTTGGAACTTGAAACTTTAGGAACAAGCAGCCTCATAAGAAAAGTTAGAGACTTCACACTAAAAATAGAAACCAGACCAGGAGTCAGCAAAAAAGTTTAAAAGAGCTTTGAAGAACTAAAGATGTACAATCAAACCTAGAAAAATGGAATGGAAGCTCACCTTCCTGCAACAGCTGTTCGTAGATTTCTTTATCTATCGTCAGGTCGATGTCATTGTACTTCTCGCCACACTTAGATAAGTAGCTGTCTATTGAGTCATATCGGGATTTACTAATTCTATAGTTATTGTTCTTCAGTGGCTAAAATTTAAAAAAATATGAATGAATGCCATATAAAATGAACTAATTTATTACTCGGAAAGCAACTAATGCCCCAACTAATTATATAAAATGTTACATATTTTTATATGTAACAATAATATACAAACCTCAACATAAGATACTGAAAAAAGTGAACCCTAGAAAGGATTATTAGAAAAAATTATATTTAAAAAAATCTGAAGGCAATTTAAGTATTATTTTCTTCTGATATAAGTATTTTTTCTTTTTAAAACAGATTGTTCTCATTCTTATAAAGGTAGGAAAATAAAAGGTTGCAAAGAAAAACCTTATAATAGAAATGATCTATCCTTCAAAGTTGACTTTAACTCAGAAAGTATGTTCAACAATTTATGAGTAATCACCCAAGGATCAGAGTAGTAGTAGTCTGGCCCAGGCTGAGACATCACAATCATTGGCGGGAGGTGAGGGTGGGTCTTTTAAGAACACCATGTCCAGGACCCAGTCCTAGAGAGTCTTATTTGTCAGGTCTAGGATGAAGCCTGAATGTCTGTTTTTAAGATCTTCATATGTGATTGTGATGCACGCCCCTAGTGGGAGGAGTGGAGGCTTACAGTTCATTACAGTTCAACATGCAAACGAGATGTGCGAACCTACCCTTATTAGGCAAAGTCTAACCCTTAAAATGGAAAAAGGATTTATTAAAAATTGCCCTTCAGCAGAAAGCATCATACACAAAGCACTCATGTAGTGCCAAAAGCCTTTTGTAAAAACAGCCACCAGCACTGCCTCCCAAAGCATAGAATAATGGCATTAAGTTTCAAAGAAGATAAAACAATCAATGATAAAATTAATGTCGCCCCTCCCCAAATTTCCCACCCAGACCAAGCCACTTTCCCCACATATCCACCCCAAAACACATGCTATGAAGTCAAAGACCAGAAACAAAGCCAGGTCTATGATGACATCTCTTCCCATATGTGACTAACCTACTGAAGATAACAATTCAGAGGCAACTTCAAAATTCCAAGTAGGTACAATAGCTCCATTTTACCTGCTTGATTTAAAAGGGTTAAAAATCATTCCCACCTCCAGTCCTCTCTCCTCCCGAGTTCGATCATCTACAGATGCAGAAATCACTCCCCAGCGACAATCAATGTCTGACACATATCCTCGGTAAAAAGGAGACGCAGCACTCAGAGCCATCTAAAAACAAACAGAAATCGGCTCCTGCAGATTCAGTGTCACATGCTGGAAAAAGCTCCAGTTTTTTTTTTAGTCAAAAGCAATCAGTTTACGCAACCCACAGAGTTCATGTGTACCTGTGCTTCCTTGCTTATAGCAGAACCATCAGAAACCACCCAAATCCTTGCAATTGATTCATTTAAATCATCCTCTCTATAATGTGGGAACAACCCAAATTCTCGCCTATGAAGAGAAAATGGCTACACTCAAACTTGACACTTAACACGTAAATGTTTTATAAGCAACCATAAACTTCTATAGCTCTCTTAGCTCTATGTCTGTAGATTTATATTTGTTTCCAAATGAAATCTTCACTGATATGATTTAAAACAGCATATTCCCAGAAGACCAAGAATCACATTATAACAAAGATATTTGTACCAGAATGTTTATTGCAGCCCAATTCACAATTAAACATTTTAAATGAATGACATGTTGAAATGATACTTTGTTTATACTGGGTCAAATAAAATCTGTTATTAAAATCAATTTCACTGATTTTTTTTCATTTTACTTTTTGAAGTGTGGCTACCAGTAACTTTTTTGTTTTTCTTTTTTTGAGGTAGAGTCTCACTTTGTCCCCCTTGGTAGAATGCCAGGGTGTCATAGCTCACAGCAACCTCAAACTCTTAGGCTCAAGCAATTCTTTTGCCTCAGCCTCCCAAGTAGCTGAGACTACAGATGCCTGCCACAAATGCCCAGCTATTTTTAGAGACGAGATCTCCCTCTGGCTCAGGCTGGTCTCGAACCTGTGAGTGCAGGCAATCCACCCGCCTCAGCCTCCCAAGTGCTGATATTACAGGTGTGAGCCACCATGCCCAGCCACTACTAGCAATTTTTAATTTTAAAATTTACATGTCATTTATGACTTACATTTTTATCTCTCATTTACATTTCTGTGAGACCATGCTGATAGAGATTAACCTTGCAGTGTTCTAAAAAAAACTTAAAAATATTATGCTTTGGAGGAAAACATACTAATACACTGTATATCAAGGAATTATAACCACCCATTATTTAACGACCCATTCTTTTTTATTCTTATAACTCAGGATATAAAAATTATTAAACAGGTGCCCAAAAAATCTTTGCACACACAAACTTGCACCCTAAAAAAGTTTTTCAGGACCAGACACATTTAACTCCCAAATCCTTCTATCTTTAACTCTCTAAGCTATGGCTTCTATGAATTAGCCATTAGGCTTTCCTCTCAGATCCTGAATTTGAAATCTATGTATTTCCTGAGACTTTGCAGGCCTTGCCCTCACCTTGTCTCAGATTGTAGGACACAAATGCCTCTCTCAAGTTATTCATTTTCCTTAAATTTTGTTTCTGTATCTCCAATATATTTCATCCACACGAATATCACATATTTTCATTATGTATATACATGGGTCTTACCCTTAAAGGCTCAGAACTCTTTAAGGAAGCTGCTGGCATTTCATATTTAACCGTGTTTCCTCCATTTGTGTCTAGCCTTTTTTTCCCTCTATCACTTTGTTGGTACTAAAGAAAAATACTGTTTAAGAATACACCTAAGAGAGACCCTTAAACATTTCTACTGGTAGCAAATCAAAATTAATTTGTGAAAATGGTATTAATAAAATTGCAAATAATACTGTTAATTCTTTTATTGAAAGAAAAGCTGTATAGAGACAAATGGAAAAATAATTTATTGCCAATTCTTTTACACATTAACATGGAACATTTATACATATATTGAAGTGCTGATAGGGAATATTCAATGTAAAGACAAACATTTTTACACAAAAGTAGTTGTGCTCTCTCTTATAAAGATATATATTAATAAATTATCAGATACACTTCAGAACAAAAGGCCAATTATTCTAATACTAATGCACTCAATGTTGAAATTAAACTAATTCTTTTGAAGATGATGTCCTGGATATAATCACATTCTTCTAAGCTAAGAAAAGAAAGCCCATTTCTGGGAATAAAAGGATAGAATGTTTCTAACAGAAGTATCCCAGCAGTGTGTTTCCAGCTTTATTCTTGGATATGGCCATAACACTTAGCACAAGCTGATGGGACAGCTCAGTGAGAAAGAACACAGCTTTGTGTGACAGCTGCGTGTGGTTAATGAGATTTAATACAAGGGATACAATAAAAATGAGACCATTTCAGAAGAAGTATAATTGCCACATGATTTGAATGAGTAACCAAATACTTAAAAAACAGAAACATGTATTCTGTATGTTCAAAGGGAAATTAGCATACTTCAAAATAGTCACAACTTTCATAGCATTGGATGTTAATTTTATTTTTGGATTCTGAAAATAAATTGCCTTTTCCCCCTACAACTTAGGATTTCCTCCTTTAGAAAATGAGTTCTACAATGATATACACCCACATGATATAAACTTTGTTACATATTATAGTCACTAGAATATATATGTACATATATATGGAGCACTGAAAGATTTGGTGTACCATGATATATATATACATGGCCAAATACTGCTCAGTTTTGTTTAATTAAATTCAACAAATAGTTACTGGGAGCCTACTACTTGCGGATGACCACGTTAGGTAATGCTTGTAGGAGATTTTAAGACACACAAAGCTCACATCCTCCACATCAAAAGGCAAACATTAGCTAATATACTAAAACCTTAAAAATAATCATAAGCAGAGCTAAAGTTGAATAATGAATAGCAAGAAATATGGCTAAGAAAAAGTCTCAGGATAATCGACAAGAACAAAGGAAAATCTGTTTTCAGTGGGAAGAGTTTCTCCAGGCCTTGGTGTGGTAGGAGATTGCTGGAACCTAATCTGCGGTCTTCTTCATCCCAGGATCTCAAATTTAGTTATCATCCTGCTTTATGTCCTTAACAAAGTGGAAGAAAAAGGGGATTGATATGTAATGATAATAAAGCTTCTTATAATATCCCCTAAATACATTTTTCTGTTTGTAAGAGTGTGGTCTGCATTCCCATCTGCAGTTTCTATAAATCATTCCCACCATAATTCTGGGAAAAACAGAGCCACCCAGCCATAATGACCAACACTTGAGGGAGATTTCGGTTTATGCTAAGAACATCAGTAAGCATACCGACCACATAGGTAAATTATTTACAGTAGAATCAGCTAAAAGGAAATAAATATTTTAAAACTTGGCATTCCATTCCCTTTAGGAATTCTTATATCCAAAAGCACTTTTAGGGGATGTGTATATATACATAAAAAGAAATATAATCATGAGGTCTCTCACTCCCTTTGAAGAACTAGTACATTAACCGGGGAGCAAACTGTCAAGCTTGCTTCTGGTGCAGCACATCACGGTAGGAAAAGGCCAGGTATGGCCGCGGTGTGACCTTCCCATCATTCCAGTCTGGACATGCTGGTGTTCAGAGGTCCATTCTAGCACATGGGTTCTGGCTGGAATGCAACCAAAGTACCAGCAAGAACTTAAGACTCCCCTAAGAAATTAATTACATTCTGGAAAATTATGAATCACTCATCTCTCCAGGAGAATCACACAAGGTACTAAGTCACTAGGATTTTCAAAACTCCCCAACACTCCACAGGGAGGTATCTTGTCCATTAGAAGGATCTTAAATTTCATGGTTGAGAACCCTCCTGTGAGCTGCAGCCTTCGGGCCACCATGGTGATCTCAGAACTAGCTTAGGGGGCGAGGACAGGGGCTCTTGCGAGTCTCCTCACAGCTCACGTAACTTTAGTCATGTCTGAGACAGATTACAGGGGAATAACAAAAAAAAAAAAAAAAAAAACAGGCCACCCATTCTAGTGCTTCGGTGTTACTTTCACCAGAGAACAAAAGCCGGTAACCATAAAGTATCCCCTAAAAAAGTGTTTATTGTTTTAACTGGCTCATTAATGTCTCAGTTATTTCCGCTGCTTTATTTAAAAGTTGATTTCTGTAAGCAAGAATTCTTTTCGAACGAAACATATTTTGAGTGATTATGATTTAGCTGCCCATATTTATACTATTTTAAAAGTGAGAATTACACTCTGATTAGTCATACCTCTGTTCCTGTATTTTTTCTGGACAGAAACCAAACTTGCATTGGTTCCTTTTTGCCCTTCATGGACACTGGGCCTCTGTGCTCCAAGTGGAATTGTGGATCTGAATTTTCTGGAGACATAAGACATCTGAAAAACATGGAGGTTAAGAAGAGAAGTATGTGAACGTTGTTTGAAGACGGTGACATGCATTCAAGTTGTAAAGTCGAGATAGCAAGAACACACGTGAAGTTATTTTGAAAGGTAACTTGAGGTTTTAGTAACAATGATCATATCAGGAATTCCTAGGATGGGTGTTAAATAATTTAAAATGGAAATGTCACAAACTTCTTAAAAAATAAACAATCCTAAGTGAGGAAAAAAAGAGCGGGGCTGGGGGTAACCTTTTAAAGGTAACAAAAATCACTCTGATAGTTAAAATGTATGCAAAGATATATTTGTTTGCAAATCAGTAAACATCAAAAGACATTTCATCTTACCTGTAGGTATATTCAGACACATTTATCTTTCCCTTTTCTCCTGTGGTTTCTGTTCTGCTTGTGAGGTTGACAGTATTTCCAAAAAGACAATATCGAGGCATCCGCTGTCCTATGACACCTGTGACGACCTCTCCTGTGTGTATCCCTATTGTTATCTGTAGAAATCAAAGCTTTGCTTCAATAACCTTCATTAACACATGAATTTTTTCTTTACTTTGTATTACAGAATGATCTAGAACCATCATATAAAATCATAAGAATCCTCTATAAGAACTGCATGCATGTTACAGACAGCTTCAAAAACCTTCACAAAATCTGTCTCCCAAGGGTGTGAATCTGACACTTACATGAGAGGCAGAAACAGATTTTGAAAAATAAACTAGGGTGGGGGTCTCCATGTGTGACACATCTTTTGGGAGCAAGACGCAATTATAAGAAGAACTTTATTTAACAAATGTAATCAGGGTAACCTGGTTTCTTGTACCCTCAAGGAATCCCCAACAATTTAAAAAAAAAAAAAAAAAAAAAAGTCTTTTCTCCAAATTAAAAACAACAACAACAACAAAAAAAAACAACAGAAGGGGTGGTGCCTGTGGCTCTAAGGAGTAGGGCACTGGCCCCATATGCTGGAGGTGGTGGGTTCAAACCCAGCCCCGGCCAAAAAAACAGAAAAAGCAAGAAATTTTATATCATTGACATAACTTTCAATACATGGAAGAAACTAGATAATTTCAGACTGGTACACAAATTTCCACATCTATGTAAAAACATAATACAATGGGCTTAATAAAATTGTACAGTCTTAATTTTCAAAGTTCTTTTCTTTGTATGTACTAATGATTTTCTGCCTAAGAATTTGAATCCATTGTCCATAAGGTTGATTACTATTATAACATTACTTGATTTACTGACCTGAACAGATTCACCATCTACTTGAACCTGGCCAGCAATTTCCATCATGTCCAAGGCCAGGTGGCAGATGGATCGTGCATGGTGAAGGCAAGGCTCTGGTAAACCACTCACTGTCATATATTTGTCACCAACAGTCTCCACCTAACATAGTACATATATTTAGATGTTCTTAGCATGAAAATGACTTTTCATTTGCTACCTTAATTAAAAAAAAAATTATGTTCCCAGGGCTATCCACAACTTTAAATTCCCTCCACCTTAATTCTGTTAACATTCTAATACATTCTACTCCAACAAAAGAAAACCTTGTAATTACGTGTAATTTACACACATGGCACTTGGGGTTTTTGACTATAGGTGGGTACAGACACTGAATTGTTTTTTTCCTCTAGTAAGCAAGAAGTTTCTCACGTCAGATTCCCAAAAATTCAATAGAATAATTTTTTACCTTATTTTCCCTTAAAACAGTGATGGTTTGATGGTACAAGAGCCTGACTTGAGTTCAGTGATTTATCCTGGTCATTAACCATTTATTTTTATGACGAGCTCACCAAGTGCTGCACTGTACCTCCCCAAATGACTACCAAATAAATAGTCCTCGTGGAATTATACTCTCCCAGACGTCTAGGGAAGGTTTAGTTAACATTCTTGCCTTTATGAAGCAATATTCCACTGACTTCATTTTTCCAATATTATATTTTTTTCTAATTGAAACAAAGGGCAGAAATGCCTTATAAATGTTTATCTTCAAGTTGATGCTATCTAAAAGCGAAATCTCAGTCCCCAGGACTCTTCTCATGCCCTAGGACTTCTTTACTGTGCAAAGCATTTATGTATTTCAGTAAAAATGTCTCTTGCCGAGTGCTAAAATAAATGCCATGTTTATAGCAAATGTGATAAACAGCCAGCACAGATTTGTTAGCTTAAGTGCAAATAAGCTGCTAAACATTTCATTTTAACCAGGGGATCACTCACTCCAGGAAGCATTCATTTTGGTTACAAGGAAGAGAAGGTTTTATAACAAGAGGCAGATTTTGGAGAAAATGGTAAACACTGAATATGCAGGGGCTGACTGTACCAGGGGGCTGTGGAGTGGCATCAGAGCTGTGACAGCAGTGCCTCTGGGGGGACGCTCAGCAACCAGAGTCTGAACAGCACTGTGGTTAACTCTCACGAGGACTTGCCTTGTAAACAAAAGGATTTTTCCGAGAATCAGTCAGCGTGTCGAATCTGGTGTAGAGGTCGTTGAGAAGGTTGACAATCTTCATGGCCCCCTCTCCGGATGCATGCTTGCTACAGAAAGCGTTGAAGCCCACGATGCCACTGAAGAGGATGGTCACATTGTCATACCTCTTGGCAGGGACGGGACGCTTATGTCGTAGCTCGTTGGCAACCGAGGGAGGGAGGACAGAATACAGCAATCTGCTCAGCAGAAGTAGAAGAATGCCACTGTAAGAAACGCTGTGAACGCCTCTGGTGCTTCTGCTGTCCCTTTCATAAAGCTCTGGGATCATGTGCGCTATAGAGACCTAGATTCTGATAGAACATGCTCTAAAATTGTATCAAATATTAGCCATATTTCTAAACATTTCTAAACAAAGAAGCAATATAAAATCAAGGTTTTCATTTGTAGTCCTGTACTCTGACCCTGCCCTTATGTTGTTCACAGGACGGAGACTGTCATTACCAGCACTTAAACACTGTATGAATAGCACAATACCAAGAATACATTTACCTCTCAAAAAGAGGAAATTCATTTCAGTTGTTTAAAAGTAATACGAGAATAAGCAGGACTTTTCTCCAATTTCATTCATGCCTTACTCTTCCATAGAAGAAACTGATAAAACAGATAGACATTTTTCCAGATGAAAAAATCTCCTGGCTCGGCACCTTTAGCTCAAGCAGCTAGGGCACCAGCCACATACACCAGAGCTGGTGGGTTCAAATCCAGCCCGGGCCCACCAAACGACGACAACTACAACCAAAAAATAGTGGGGCGTTATGGCGGGTGCCTGTAGTTCCAGCTACTTGGGAGGCTGAGGCAGGAGAATCATGTAAGCCCAAGAGTTTGAGGTTGCTGTGAGCTGTGACGCCACGGCAGTCTACCCAGGGTGACAGCTTGAGACTCTGTCTCAAAAACAAAACTTTATTTCCATAGGGTAAAGCTGAGACGACCACAGTGGCATCAGGGACGGCGCTAAGAAGACAGATGCAGTAAACTGAGAAAGTCAGAGCTGGGGAAGCAGAAACCAGACCCATGGGCTCCTGGAAGAAGACTCGGAGCAGCAGATGAGCCTCCTGGACTTTTTCAGTCTAAAGCAAGAGGGCACACAGCAGAATTTCAGTGCAAGCTGGAGCTGAGCTATCAGTGTTGTTACTAGCAGGATTTCTCCAGGTACTCACTTTTGACTTTAAAAAGAATATTTTATACAATGTTAAAGCTGTATTTGAGTATATCTGAATAGTAGGACTATTTAGCTTTAAAGAAAATTAGTAGTAAATAGTAAATGGTTTCTACTTAAATGACCTTGAAAGCCAAATATCTATAAAAATCTAATTCTAAGCCTAATAATTAAAAAAAATTACATAAGAGTTCTTGAAGCCCAATAACAGTAAATAGTATAAACAGTTTCTGACAGTCAAACTCATCTCGGTGAATCCAAACGAAGGGCTAGTTCTGTGCTAAGTACTCATCTGCTTCTCGTCTCAGAGACAAGAGCACACTGCTCCACCCCCAACACCTCCCAAGTTTGGACTCCTGGTCCAGGAAGAGAATATCCTTCTTAAGCTGGCACTTTAGGAAAAAAGTGAATTAGGAGCTTTTTCAGCACAGAATATATGAATATTTTCACACTTTAAGGTGTGCATTCTTTACAGCATTGGTTATTTTTTTTTCCACTGGAGTAGTGCAATTATTACAATTGATGAACTTGCATTAAAACATCATAGTCAAAGTCCATAGTTTATATTATGGTATATTGTTTGCATTTGAGCAAATGTATAATAATATATATCTACCATTCTAGTATTATACAGAGCACTTTTTTCCACTGCTCTAAAAATTGTCTGTACTCTGCCTGTCTATTCTTTTCTCACCGAACCCCTTACAACCACTGATCTTTTCACTGCGTTCAGAGTTGTGCATTTTCTAGAATGTCACAGGTGTAATCATAAAGTGTGTAGTCATTTCAGATTTACTTCTTTTACTTAGTAATATATATTCAATGGTTCTGTGTGTTTTCATGTCTTGAAAGCTCATTTTCTTTTTAGCACTGAGTAATATTCCATTGTCTGTATATACCACAGTTTTGACTAACCAATGCTGTAGTCCAGGTGTAGACAGGACCTGGACTACAGCATTGGTTAGTCATTTTCCACGAATGTAGATACTGACAAATTGAGTCACAATACAAAAGAATGAAACCTAGGTGGCATTCTAATATACCAACAGCCAGATCAGGATGTTGAGTAATTCAAACCTATAAACCCATTTGACTTTGAGCCTTAGACCCGAGGTTTTACAAGCTCCATAAAATCTGTAATTTTTTTTATAAATGAAGTTATATCATTTATCAATAATATACATGATTTGAATTATTTCTCAGGAAGGGAGAGAATTTGAGCTACCTGACCTCACATAATTTTTCAGATTTGTAAATTGCCTGGATAGATGAAAATGGGTGCAGTTTGGGCCCAGGAGGAAACTAAAGTGGTGTCAAAGGAATAAAACACAGCTTTCAGCTCGGTTATACAAAGGCTGGTATGTGTGAATTAAGACACTATGGGTAAGAACAAGCGTTGAGAATGGCGTCTCTTTTGTCCATGCTATTAACCAAGTTAATGGATATGTTTACTTGTGTGCACAGCACCTACCCACCAGGTATCAGTGCAAGAGAGAACTATAGAAAATGATGCTGTCACCCGTCTTCTGGGTGTTCAAGTTGAGGGAAATACAGTTGAACCTCTGTAAGTTGACCACCCAAGGGACTGTCAAAACTGGTCAACATACAGAGGTGGTCAACATAAGGAGCGAGGACAGCTGCACTGATATCTAAGTGTATGTGCAGTCTATGGAAATTACGTCCACTTAAGGAGGTGGTCAGTGTAGGGAGGTGATCAACTCTGGAGGCTCTACTATAGTTATTATGGGAAGTATGGCAGATCATTTCAACTCTCCAAAAAGAGAGCTCACTATTTACAAAGATTACAAAATGATACCACACAAGAACCCGATAAAATCTCATGAATGTCAGTGATTTAGTGCTTTTAAATTAGGATATGGAAGCAAGGACAAGTAGTAAAAAGGATATGTGTTTACTTACGTGTGGTACTTAAAAATGAAGTATTATCACCAAAGTCATTCACCTAATGTTTCATAATTTAATCTACCATTCATAGAAATATACAAATTTTATATTTTGATATCTTTGCTAATGTATGCCATTACAAATGTAATTATCGTCATTACAGGTGATGTTACAATCGGTCAGATTGGTGTTTGCAAAGCCTTAAAATGATTTTGGGTTCAATAAGAGTCTTGTAAACAAATATGACAGTCAATTCTAAGTTCATTTTTCCAAGTAACCCTTTATACTTGGCCAGCTTCTGACATACTGAAGATGGTTAATATAATACATAACTCTTGCATGAATGAATAAATGAATGATAGCTGAGCTTTAATTTTTGAAGTACATTTGAATTTGAATTATTCTCTTGATTTTTTTTTCTTTTAGAAACAGAGACTCACTTTGTCACTCTCGATAGAGTGCTGTGCTGTCACAGCTCACAGCAACCTCCAGCTCTTGGACTTAGGCAAGTCTCTTGCCTCAGCCTCCCAAGTAGCTGGGACTACGGGCGCCCACCACAACACCTGGCAGTTCAGCAGGGGCCAGGTTTGAACCCACCACCCTTGGTACATGGGGCCTACTCACTGAGCCACAGCTTTGGCATATATAGTTTCAACCTTGGCTTCTAAAAACAGAAGCTATATTCCCACTATAATTAAGATTGATTTTTTTCCTTATGCATACTTTTTTTTTTTTTTTTTTTTTTTTTTTTTTATAGACAGAGTCTCACTTTACCACCCTCGGTGGAGTGCTGTGACGTCACAAGACTCACAGCAACCTCCAGCTCTTGGGTTTTTGCGATTCTTCTGCCTCAGCCTCCCGAGCAGCTGGGACTACAGGCGCACGCCACAACGCCCAGCTATTTTTTGGTTGCAGTTCGGCCGGGGCTGGGTTTGAACCTGTCACCCTCGGTATATGGGACGGGCGCCCTACTCACTGAGCCACAGGCGCCACCCCATACTTTGTTTTAAAAGCAACGTGGAAGATGTCATCTATTACTCCAGAGCTATTACAAGTCTCATGCTTATAAAGGCAATCTTAGGTATAGTACAGTAACAGTATTTTATAAGTAACAGTCGTGGCTCAAGTGTTACATTCTTACGTGTCTGTCTTCTTCTTTTCATCTTCCAGGGCTCTCAGTGTGAGCTGCAGCCGATCTGTGAGAATTTCCAATTCTTGGGTCAGTTTGTATTCCTCTCTGAATTGTTCTCCCAAAAGAACAAGATCACGTGTGGCATCGTGTAGAGGGATGTCACTCAGATACAGCCCTCTCCTGGTCAAATCATCCAGGTTCATCACACTGGCATACAGAGAAAGGAGACAAAATCAGTCCCAACTTGTCCGCATGACAATGCCAGCCCTGATTACTGTCAAGGAGTATGATTCTTCCATGACCTACCATGCAAAGGGTCTGAAGGGTCTTTTCCATGAAGGAAATAAAATTAAGAAGCATTGAATGAAGAATACAACTTTATTCTCTCAGATATTTAAAAATCTACTCAAAAAACAGTAAATTTGAGACGTGCTTTTGCTAAGTTGCAGTTTTTTGTGCCGTTACCCTAAACTGAAAGATTATGTAGAAAACACATGAAAACTATTCAGTTTTAATATAAGCCTGCTATTTATTATTAGCATATTATTTTTTGCTCATTATAAGGAGAGAAAAACATATCTTTACACTCTTCATCAGGAATAAAGATGCTTCTTTTGAAAAGTTAATTCATTATTGCCTTCTTTTTTTTTGCAGTTTCTGGCCCGGGGGCGGGTTTGAACCCTTCACTTCCAGTGTATGGGACCAGTGCCCTACTCCTTTGAGCCACAGGCGCTGCCCCATTTTTGCCTTCTGGATTCTATGAATCCCATAACTGGTGATTTTTACCTTTGGGACACTGTGATTGCAAGTTCCCATCCAAATATGCTTTCTTGAACATGTTACTAGACATTGCACATAACTTTGTTTATAAAAAGTCATAAGTACACAAGCTATCATCTAACAGTAATTCCCACACTTACCATTTTCTATTGTTCTGAAGCAAATTTAGATCAAGTTTTTATATTTTATTTTCCCATGTATCTTTTTGTAAAATGCTTCCTCAAATTGAGCATAAGAGCCTAGAGTTTTATTTTCCTCTGATGTCTGTTATAAATAACATATTTTACATAAATTTTAATTTAATAATACATTTTGAACAGTGCATTTTGGTTAGAGTAGCTACACATTTTAATACAATATAGTTCAATTTTCTGTTAGTATACTACAGAAGATAATTTCTTGATATTAAATATACCCCTGTATTTATTATACCATCATATTAGACAGTTTACAGAACAGATTTTCTACATGATGCTGCTTTGAAGGTCCAAAGATAAGGAATTGGCTAACTGTAGATTAGGTATCCATACCTAATGGCATAAACACTCTGGAAAATAAAATGGAATATGTTATTTCCTTTGAGTTTATTAACAAAAGTTAAATGAGATTATCTTTGTTGTAGGGAAGTGTATAGTAAGGGCTGTAAAATCTATATACACTTAAAAATATATAAACATGACTGAATAAAATGATATTCAACTATCTTTTTAGCTAAAGATAGGTACTTATACATGTCATAATCAATTTAAAAATCATTACCTGGGTGAACACAGAAAAAGTATGCTGTCTGCCTCAGGTAAGTAGATCATCTGACCCTTCAGACGTAAGCAGCTGATCTCAGTACCAGTCAGTTCATCCTCACATTCTAACTTCTCTACATCCAACAGTCCTTCCTTGAAAACACAAGACATAACCGTTAGCTAGTGTCTTTATAAATTCTACCTAACAATTACATACTTCATTCACATCAACCAGCACATCAGGTACGTCAATCAGAACAGCAGAGGGCGCTTCACCAGAGCTTTGCCAGGTAATAGCCTAGGGGCTACCTAACGACACCGCAGGATTTGAACTCAGAAAGATAGTAGCTCTTACACTGTTCACGTATTTATTTCAAGCTTCTGTGAATCTGGTTTTTCCCTAATTTTCCAGTAGGGCCATAACATTTATTGCCAGACTCCATCAAAGCAACAAACCATTCTCCAACTCTAAATTCACTGGAAGGTAGGTAGTCAGGTCCAAGTACAGAAACTGTGTAGGTCACTCCATGGGAGAGGTGGAAGACGGGTGAAATGTGTACTATAGGAAAATGAGTTTTGCTATATCTACCTATCCTCAAAACAGAAACTATGAGATCTGGGCATTATCTAAATTATCAACTATATGAATATGTTATCACTATTATTCTCCCCTTAGCCTCCGCAAAAGTTCACCAACAAAAATAGACAATTTAAGGGGGGAATAAATCAATAGCTTTTGTTTAAGTTAAAAAAAAAAAAAAAAACGTTATTAGTTCTGATTTCTAAAATAAGGCATTGTAGCCGTACAGGGGAAAAAAAAAAAATGTTGGTTTTCTTGTGTGAAAATGGGCTGTCTCGGAAAGACATTCTAAAACTTCCATTAAGTTTTAACACAAGCTAAGGGAGTTCTACTGCTCCTCAGGCAAAGCAAAATCAATAATGTTGCCTTCAAATAGGTCTTCTTTGAAGTTCTGCTTTTATCTCTATGTACTTTCTCCATCTCAGGGAATATGATCATTTTACCTCCTGAGTACCTCTAGTTTGTGGCATACCTCACTTACATTTAAAGAATGTATTGAGAATATATTGATTACCTTGCTTCTCAGGACAAAAACTGTATTGATGTGTGAAAGGATCCCGTGGAAGCTAATATCGATATGTGGGCGAACCAGAGAGAAGACAGACAGAAGGCTGCAATTCCCAGGCTGGAGCTAAAATGTAGATAAAAAGAAAAGGGCACATAATTAGGTAAAACAGTGATTTGATATTAATTACTTCATTAAACCAGCACAATTATTTTTAAAGGTAGAAAACTAATTCTTTTGGGGGGGGGAAACAGCTTAACTATGAACTTTAAGCTTAATCTATGCAAATCTATTTAAGTATAAGTAAAAAGTAGCTATAAACACTTATCATATACAACTCCGATGAAAGAAAAGTAAAAAATGCAGGATTTTACAAATGGGTATAACACTGTATACAAGTCAACTGCAGGTTCTCACCGTTATCCCAAATACTTCCTTGGATGTTTTTGGTGCTATACTATGATAATCCCTTTTCCCTCTTAAGTGCTTTTTAAACTTCTGTTCTTTTACCTAAAAACATTAATAGTTGATTTTGAAAGCTATTTTCAGATGGTAGATATTCAATGACTATTTAATGAGTGAAAAGCTGTTAGGTACTAGAACGTAACCATTTTCTCATCAAAACAAGTATACCTTTTCTACCTAAGGTTCCTACTGTTTTTGCAAGAGATTAAAATGGAAAAAAATAAATAGTTGTCCCAGGGAGAGTCACAGCATGCTCAAGTACATGCTGTGACTCGGCTTTAGCCGAGTTAAAGAATTTAATCAAGAATATGCTGCACATTCTCTCATACATAGTCAAAGGTCAAATGAATAAATGGCTGCGTGTAACAATGATAATTTTATACCTTTTTATCTCAGGCCCCAAGGAAATGTGCTGTAATTTTACCTGGGGAAGCACTCTGTATATGGCATTGCCACATTGAGTGACCACTAGGTCCTGATCAAAGATTATGTGAAAAGGAAAAGCTTTGCAGAAGGTGTACGGGCTGATGCGTGATTCCTGGGTACCATTTTCTTCAAATCTGTCAAGGTCTTCATAAAAATCCTCTTCTTTTGACTCTTTTTCTTCAATTAAAAATTGGGTATGATCACATTCTTCATTTCTTTGCTGAATAACCTGGATACCCAAGGGAGGAATTGACATCAATGGTCTGTATTTCAGTTGAGATAAAATACCTAACTAAATATAAGAAACCAGTTGTGAGAATTGTATTTAGAGAATTAACTACAAAAATGTAATCCATACACAAATACTATGCTAGTTTACACTGAGAAAAACATTTCTGGACTTTGATGTATGAAATTTGAAGACTTAAGAATTATTCACAGTAATAGTGCAAATCTGACATCAGTTCCTGACTATCTCTGATGGCCCCTTAGACAGAGTGAATAGAAAAGCAGGCCCTTGTCCTGGTGGGCTCTGCCTCCTCAGCCAGGGACACTTGTATAGTGACAAATCTAAAAACCATACAAGGTGGCACTGTCAAGTATCATAAAAATGGTACTTTAAAATTGTAGGAAGTGAAAGGGTAGAGAGACATATTCAAAAATAAATGTAATATAATTGTTTGACTATCCATTGTCAAATATACTCAGTTATAATTCCAAACTTGGAAAGGACCTGGAAAAAAGAAGCATCTCAGAAACTACTAATGGGAAGGTATTTTGATTAATCTTTCTGAAGGACATAGGGATAATATGCAGAAAAATACCTTAAGATATCTTAAAATTTTGTGAATTCTTTAATTCCAAATATAGGAATTCATTCTAAGAAAAATAATCATGATTATGAACAAAGCTCTATGATTTGAAGAAATGACTACATGTCTGAAATATTATGTGTTTTCACATAATATAAAATATCAAAGCATTTCTTTTTCTTTTTAGTTTAAGAAATTGCAAGCAATGTGTCCTCTTACAAAGGAACAACTTTATCTCTAGTGCAGCCAGATTCAAACAGGAAAATGTTTGGGGCAACATTTTTGTAGTTACAGTTAAATGAATACAAAATGTTGCTCATTTTTATTTTTTTCATCACTTTAGCATACTCTGATATTTAAAAAACAAATCACAATAACCACAAATTCTATTGTATATATTTTTATAGATGTATTTTTATAGCACAATTAGGATATCATTACTATTTTAACCATCACAATAATTTACTACTTTGGTTAAATATTAGTATTCTTATTTATAATTTGAACATTTTGCCCCATTAAAGTTGACTTCCCTAAATTGTAGACAAAACAACAACAAACAAACAAAAAAAGAGTCACCCTTAAAATTCCTGCCTAATTTTTAAATTCTTCTCTATTTCCATTTAACTAAAGGAACTGGATTATATGTAGTCCAAATATATAAAAATAATTTGATTCTACTTTTTCTGCTTCGATCAAACTGGCAAAACACATTTGGATTATAATTTTAACTACTCATTGGTACATCACTTCATGACACGATCTAATATTTATTATATGATTCAAATGGTCGAGTATCTGTGGACCAGTTAGAACTTCTGCATTTGAGTTAAGAATACCTCAAGCAGTAAAACAGTGCCTTTGAAAAAATTAAATATACAAAATATATTTACAAAATGCAAATATTTCAGAGGTTTGTATTGTGGCACTTGAATGAACAAAAGCTTTAAGAGAATGTATACGTTATATAAAGTAAACAAAGTAATGAAGTAAAACTTGAATTTCATACTGTTTTCTACCTTATCAATCTCTCATGGCAAAAATTCAAGTTCCAGAGTAACTGCAGTTACCAAGTGTGCCCTGATTTGTTTTTCTTTCTGAACTTTCTATGCACCTGTTCTTGTTCAGCCTGGCTACATGAAAAATGAAGAACGAAACCATGCATAAAGCCCCTGATACACTCTCACTGAGGACAGATGTTGTGTGTATTGGTTGTTAAGACCAAAATCCTGGAAATAAGAGGCATATACATTATTTTGATTGAATCACACTGAAATTCCCAGTCATGGATGAATTCTGACCTTTTACCTAAGGTTTAATTTTTATTTCTAGATTTAATACTGTCACATTACATTCATACATAGTCCCACTTTCTAGAAGAAAGACTAATGCTGAAAAAAAAAGAAAGAAAAACTAATGCTGCATCTGGGAATCACCAACCAGTGTCATGTAGGAATTGATACCAATTCCTGAAAAAAGCTATAAAATCTAAAGTAACATTACCAGCATTTCTAGATCAAATTATAGGATACTTTTCTTATATAATTAATTCAAATGTTGGAATTTTCATTGTACATAATACTAAAATTCGTTATGTAAGAATTTTGGGCAACTTGTGTGTGTTTGCACGTGAAACATGGGTACTGTGTCTCTGGATATACCACCCGAACACACCTGGTCTCATCTGCTCTCAGAAGCTAAGAAGGGTTGGGCCTGCTTAGTACTGGGATGAAAACATAACTAAGAAAAAACTGTCTATTAGATTTTCTATAAAGAAGAAAAAGTTGAAATAAGGAATCTCTCTGCCCACTTTGGCTGAAGTTTTAGGCCACTGCGAAACGGCTCTTGTAGCTGAACACGCGGAGCGCACAAAAAGCAGCTGACTGGGAGAGAATACATGGGCCAGAGACAGAGAAAAACGGTGGTTCTCTGTTGTACCATTGCTAAATCAGTACCAAGAAATTGTCACTCAGAACTAAGAGTGTGAATAATATCTCACTTCATACGTGTCTTAGAAGTGGCCCATACATGTTCTGGGTATTTCGCATGCTGAAACCCACAGTTCATATCCCTCTATTCCACAGGGAACTCAAACTCAATTTCATGTTGCCTTGAGCAATGTAGAATTAGAACAAAACCTCCTCAGCTACAAGGAAAAGAATATCTTGTATAATGCATTCTAAGCCGAAGTATAGAAGATTGCTGTTCCATAATTTCTACTGTTACGGCTTGTATATATATTCCCGTGAAGAGCACGAGCAATGACAGCGGTAGGTAAGTTTAAAGAGTGTCATTTGAAACATTCTAAATAAATATCATCTGTCTTCAGAAGAGTCTCCATTCCTATCATTACCTTCATGTCTATTTCAGTGCCATGTATTTGCTGAGCTACCGTCTTGATGATTCCAATGACAATATCCTGAAGGCCTTCTCTCTCCGAGTAGTAATGCAGAATGAGCCCTTTGCCTTTTTCTGCATCAGTGCACCTAAAGGAAGGTGCACGCATACCTGGGTAGATAGTAGCAAGGTGGTCGTGCAGAGCATCAAGGTTCTGCAATAAAGGGAAACAAAGAGTGGTACATAAACAATGGTCCCAAGGTCAGAGCAATTTCAGGAGCGCAAGATGTGGAACGAAGGCTCAAGTCCAGGTTCACCGGACAGCTCAGCAGAGCAGCACGCTCAGCACAGCCTTCACTTTCTTCACTGGGGCATCTGTAAAAGCAAGTATCGCAGAGAAAATGAAACTAAAATAGTATAATTAGGAAAAATAACTGCCTCTATTAATAGTGAGTACATTTTAAGAAAAGATAAACAAGTGGAATATAAAAAGAATGCCCAAAGCAGAAAAAAGAACATAGCTAAGGGCTAAGGGCAATGCCATGGATATTTAGGGATGTGGGCAGTTGCATGGCAAACAACAGGGATGTCCCTGGGGGACAATACTTTATGCTTATGTTTACATTCCACTCTTAAAACATAACTTTTAATTTAAAAAACTAAATCAGAGATATAAGCATGTAAAATACGAGTATGCTATTTTGTGAAGTAATATTTTAGAAATTAAAAGCGTATTTTAGAAATAAAAGCATTATAATTTCTTAATGCTCATTAGTAGCAATAGCCTCAAGTCAAGGTAGAGTTCCATGAGTAACCAGTGAAATAATTAATTTTTAGAAATGAAGTCTTAGGAATCTAATAAATTGCTCAATAAATATTTTCTGGTTTTGTAGCTTTGTCATTAATTTGGAAGACACCAAATTCCCCAGAGTCCTATCTGACACACAAAACTGATCTGTATAAAGATTACCAAAAGAAATGGTGCAAACTACACTTTTTTACTTAGTCCTTTACTATTTTTCATATAGCACTTATCTCATCTTTTGGGGGGTGGTGTTGAACATAGACTGCAAGGTACACACACAGCATAGCCTGGCATAGGTAACGTAACGTGAGCATATTGACTTATGAAATGCTCAATCACTCTGTGAAGAAATAATTTTAAAAAATAAAATATCTATTTCAAGATATCATTTGATTCCTTTCCTTTTTTTTGAAAAAAAGATAAACAAGTGGGCTATAGGAATTAAGAGCAATATGACTTTAGAGTCCAGAAGACTTGGGTTTCATCCATGCCTGTCATTTCATAATAATGCAGCAACTCACCAACTCTTGTAAGACTTGGACCAAGCAGAGACAACTAAAAAGATAGACATGAATCACTTAGCACATCCCAGGTGTGGCAGGCAAAAGAACTGCCCCTTAGAGATTTCCCTGTCTCATCCCTGTGCATGTGTTATATCACATGGTGAAATTGATTGAGCAAACATGATTAGGGTTACGGACTTTGAGGTGGGAAGATTATTCTCAATTATCCAGGTAAGCACAGTCTGCTTACAAGGGTGACTAAGTACTTAAAAGCTGGCAACCTTTCCTGACCACCTTTGCAGAGAGAGAGATGCAAAGACGGAAGGTCAAAGAAATGGGAGCATGAGAAGGATTTGACATCATGTTGCTGGTTCTAAGAGGTAGAATTTTCAAGACTGAAAAGAAGTCTAGAGACAGTCCTTAGGTGAGCTGCCAGCAGAGTGTCAAAAAGGAAACTGAGTCCTTATATTTCTGGAACTGAATTCTGTGAATACCTGCATGAGTAAGAAAACAATGATCTCATAGGACCATTACAGAGCACAGAGAAGCAGAGGCCTGGCACCACCCTGATTGTAATCCTGGAAGACCCAATGTACCAAATAGTAGGGTGATAAATCTGTGTTGTTTTAAGCACTAAAGTTTATGGTCATTTGTAATGGTTGCAATAAAACATCCATATACAAGAAAATAACTATCTTTCCATAACTGGTAATTATTTTTAAAGAGTAGGGAAAAACAAAATAGTTTCTAAATGCCATGGCCATAAAAGAATGTAACTAGAAGGAAGGTGGTGGAGATATACCAAAATTGAACTATGGTTTTCATTTTAAATGCTTCAAAGAGGTCAAATGCCCAGTAAGATAACAGGCACAAAGTGGAGGGAGAATGAGATGATTCCAGGGTACTCGGATTTGACCAATACTTCCCCAGGGTACCTGCAGCACTGTCAATTTTCTGTTCTTCCCTTTCATCCACCCAATCATTCATTCTACAAAATTATTACATGTGCATCACATACCATGCATCATATCACACAGACTGCGTACAGGGTGGAGGTTTAGCTACAGATCTTCATGATGCAGCTCACCTCAGCAAATATGGGGCCAACAGCTCAGACTGAAAGAATGGAGTAAAATGACTTCAAAGTAAAGAAAGGTGAGAGCTGAGCTAGGTCGTGAAGGTTGACATTCTAATTCAGATAAATGCTTCAATGGTCTCTTCAATTGGATAAAACTGGTATCTTCTTGCATTGCCTTTATCTATAGCATTTTCTATTTTCTTGCTCCAAATTATAAATCAGGCTAGTTATAGTCAAGCTAGTTCTTAACAAAAACATCAGTTCATCCTGTTGCCTCTAGAGGCTGCTATTGCCATGTAAAAGCAATCCAATATGGTGGGCCCTAGTATGAACAGTTTACAAAACACACAAGCCTCCTAATCCTAAAACTGCTTTACTTGGTTGAGTAGGAAGAAGGGCTCTTCCTATGACCAGTTATTCTCATGAGAATTCTTCCCTGAGAATGGAAGACCTAATTGTTCTTCACATCCCTTCTGGACTTCTTACACTTCTATGAATGTGAAAATCTTGTGAGAGAAAATCTGGTGAAAAGAAGAATTACCCAAAGAGGGATTTTGTTGTTGTTATTGTTGTTTGGTTATTTTAATTTTCATTTCTCACAATGCCAAAATTGTATCTGCATTTAGGAAATTTTTCTAATTTGTTAGGTCTGGGTACTATGCTGTGGCTCACTTACTGGAAAAGGAGGAATCAAACCATAGCTTGAAAGAGATATATTTTTAATTCTTCCTACACAAGATGGTTAAGTATTTCATAGATCAATATGCTTACATTACTTTCCTACTCATGTATTTTCATCTGGTTATCACCCTGGCTACCTGCAGTCAAGCGGATGACGGGAGGACTCTTACTAGCGGCACCTGGGAGGTAGGCAGGTCAGAGACTGGACATAATGGCCCAAGCCCGGTACTCCATGAGTCACTAAAGATGGACATTGTACCCTCAAAGTAGCTGGAACCATTTTAATTTAAATAAATGCATTGATAATACTAAGGTATTAATATTGATGATAAAACATTGCTTACATTTATTTATCACTTAAAGGCAAATGAAATACGAAAAATATGCCAGGAAGACTGCTCATCTTTTAAGTCTATTTGTGGTAAATGACTCTCCAGAGATTTACTGGTTTATTGAATTTACTATTAATTAATTGGACAAGTAAAAGTGCTTTCCTGGATCATAAAAGATTTAACACCACTTAATGTAATATTGATTTTCTTTAGATAGTATCTAACATTAAAAAAAACCATCACTCCTGGGAATTCTTGATATGCAGCATTCTTTACTTGGTTTTTATCTCTCAACCAAGTAAACAGATTAATGGGCATCTGCCCATTATGAGAAAGAGGATTAACAACTAAAAATGAAATTATTTTCACTTGAGTGCATTTATATTGCTAATAAATTTGCCAGCTTCATATTTAGACTGTAATTGTTTGCAGCAACCTCAAAAGGCCACAAAAAAGATTCTTAAAATAATCAAGAGAAAACATTTCCCTCATTTGAAAATATTATCTAACTAAAGTTGATAATTCATCCACATGGCTATAATGATATATTCTGAAAAATAAGCGTTTCATATCAAAACTGATATTCTTTTTTTATTTCTAAATATACCCATGGAAAGCAGGGACAGACAGAGAAGAGTCACATAGCTGATTACAAACAAGTATATCCATATTTGAAAGCAGCAGAGACATGAAAAAGCATTTTTCAGTACAAGTAGATCTGCAGCAAGCAATGGAGCAAACCTTAAATATGCTTTTATTCATTCTTCTTAGCTTTATAAAATTAAAAAACAGGAAAAGCCCATTCATCTGTTTCATTTTGGGATACCAAAAGGTTAGTTTGGGGCTTTAATTTAATTTCTTAATGTTCTGATATCATTTTCCTATTTTTTCTACAAGCAAAATAAATGTACTTTTTATTCTCAGGAATTCTGTTCCCGTAGGTTCATTTCATCTTCACATCTAGAATTTATCATTTATGGAGGAAAAATGAGCCGGATGCGGTGGCTCATGCCTTAATCCTAGCAACTTTGGGATGCTGAGGTGGGAGGATGGCTTGTGGCCAGGAGTTTGAGGTAAGCCTTTGCAATGCAGTAAAACCCTGGGTCTATAATAAATAGAAAACTTATCCAGGCATGGTGATGTGCACCTGTAGTTCCAGCAACTCAGGAAGCTGAGGCAGGAGGATTTCTTGAGCCCAGGAGGTTGAGGGTGTGGTGAGCTATGATCATGCCACTGTGTTCTTACTCAGACAAAATAGTGAAACACTGCTTCAATAAATAAATAAACAAAGATAAAGTCTATATTCTGGGATACTGTACTAGAGTTCCAGACAAAGTATACTTCATCGATTTAGAAAGCAAAGGACAATTATTCCTTTGGGAAACACTTTAAAATTTCATTTTAAAAGATCTTGGAATGTTTCAAAATAAATAAAAATTTCCTTTTCATAACATGTATTCCCACAATAAGCTCATAAATATTTCCAGAGGAAAAGTCTCTAGAAATCAACTACCTGATTTTTCTGCTTTTAGGACATCTAATTAAAAATTTCTAAATGATCTACAGAAATGAGTAGTACCTTGCATTGAAAATTTTGAATGAAAGACTTAGTGGAAGGAGAAAAGGGAGTTACCTGTGTTGAGAATGTTACTGAAATCTAGATCCTAAAGAAATCTTAAAACCAGTACTTGCAAACCCTTCTTCTTTTTTTTTTTTTAAAGAAAGGAGGATGAGTCACAGCATTTTTTTTTCTTTTTAAGTCCCATGCCTCTGAAAAACGGGACCAACACCAACGTACTTTTATTTTTGAGACAGAGTCTCACTTTGTCACCCTGGGTCAAATGCCAGGGCATCACAGCTCACAGCAACCTCAAATTCTTGGGCCCAAGTGATCCTTTTGTCTCAGCCTCCCCAACAGCTGGGACTACAGGCGCCCACCAGAATACTCAGCTATTTTTTAGTGACAGGGTCTCACTGTTGCTCAGGCTGGTCTCCAGCTCCTGAACTCAGGCAATCCATCCACGTAGGCCTCCCAAAGTGCAAGGATTACAGGTGTGAACCACCACGCCCGGCCTAACACCAACATTCTTAAATGAGAATCCTGTAATTTGAAAAACATATATATTTTTAAGTTTTATAAGAAGTCACTTTGGAATTTTAAGTTGAAAAATTTAAACAAATAAGACCTAAATAAAATGGAAAAGCAAACCTCAGATGATGAAAGCACCCAAGCAAATAGCCTGAGATGGTAGCACGTTAGAAGTTAATGCACTCGTGATACTTTTCCTGCCTTTTCTTCTTGGAGCTACTCCTTAAGCTACTCCTTAGTAGCCATTCAACAAAAGAAGACACAGAGAATCTTTTTTAAAAAGAAATAACACAAAGCACTATTTAAGAAGAAATTGTGCTAGAATCACTGATAGGATAATATTTAAAGAATATTACCTTTAAAACAACACATATTTATCATTACCATCCCCTCTGAAGAAATATTTTAAAGAAAAAAAAGAAAATAGTCAAAGAAATGTATTTGTGTAAAATATTTCACTGACTTTACTGCTTTTAAATCCGTAGTAAAAAGGAAGAAAAGGAAGGGAAAGGAAGAAGATCCAGTTTATATAATACTACACTTAACATTATTTTGTAAAGTTGTGAAAATATGTATCAGTTATTCAAAGAGAAACGTCTTACAATTCTAAAATACTACTTATCTTCCTTTATAAGCCTTTAAATAATCCTTTTAATAATACTAAATTTCCACTTGTCAATTTTAAAATTGTAGATTGTAGTAATTGACATCTTGGATGCTGAGAAAACAGTTCCGTCTAAAATTTGTAAGTTAAAAATAAACTGAATGGTACATTTTTTTCTAAGAAATATAAATAATTCAGGGAAGTATTAGAATTTTACAGCTGTTCAGGAAAGTCCTCATATTTCCCAAAATAACCTCTGCACAAACATTTAAGAATTAGATCAGTCATCAATCCCAGATTGTTCCTGATGGGCTGGCCAAATCACAATGTTGTATTTTATAAGCCTAAATCTACAGCCAGAAAGAATGAAAGAAAATCTCACTGTAGGCTCAACAAAGGCGTTGGTTGAGTAAACACTCAAATATCTATGAACTGAGTAAATGAGTGAAAATGCCTCCATATCAAGATTAGCTGAAGGAACTGATGTCCCCCCAAACAAATAAAGAATGTTTAATTATTCAGCTGTATCATATTTAAACAGACCCGTAAGTTAAATCATTACTGGTCTCTAAAAATGCATTTTGTCTGTTTATTTTTTTAATAGCTAACCCAGCAGCCTTCCTTGCTCATTTTAATTTCACTCTAATTTTGTGAAATTGTTGAGGAGGTAAAGATTATATGATGTGACTATATATTGTAATAATAACATAATACCACTGGAAATTAATTGGCAGCCCCACTTAGGATTGACTTGGGTTCCATTTCCAAAGGTAATATACTGGAAGTGCCAAAAAATGTACACAGATTTTAAGAAATCCTGGTGGAAGTACAATTAATCATTCCCCCAAAATTTATGAATTGAAGGTGAAATGGATGTGCATAGCACGTTTAGGTTCACTTGACTGATAAGGTATCTTCAATTCAACTTTGAAAAGTAATAATACATACGTAACATCTCTTAAAATTTGTGTACATTTTTTGGTATCCTCTGTATTACTTTATCAAACATGGTTTACTAAACCTCTTGACTCATTGTAAAAGTGTATGTATACATAGCAACACAAATAAAACATAAAGGGAAAAGTAATACACAGAGTACTGTTCTACTATTGTTGTATATAAAACAATTTTAAAACGTATTGGCAAAAACAATATATGTATTTTACTTTATTTTTTTGTAGAGTTGGGACCTGATGTCTAGGCTGGTCTCAAATTCCTGAAGCAATCCTCTCACCCCAGCCTCTTAGAGTGCTGATTACAGGTGTGAACCAACATGCCTCGCCTAATTTATTACTATCTTTCATGATTCTGTGGGCTCTCTGGATGTTTAGAAATTTCTTGCATTGGGTTGGAGTCAGATGAAAACTGAAGTTGAAGTTATCAGAATGCTGTTAACAGGATGGTTGCTAAGATGGACTAAGCAGATGGCTGGTAGGTGTTGCTGGCCCTCGGCTGGAAGCTCCACTAGAACTCTGTCTGAATGTCTATGCAGGGCCTCTTCATGTGGCTTGCTCTTCTCATTTCGTGTGTCTGGGTTCCCAGAGGAGTATCCCAAGGGCAACTTTTCTAAGATACCAAGGAGGAAATATCAAGACTTCTTATGCTTCAACCTAGAAAGTTTGGAAATCTCACTTCTGTCACATTCTATTGATAAAATAATCACTAAAGCTGACCCAAATTCAAAAGAAGTACAATTTTACCTGTTGATAGGAGAGAGATAAAACCGTATTGCAGAAGTGCATATGAGATAGGAGAGATTGTTGCAGTGATTCTGGAAAAATGTAATCTATTATAACTCAATAGGACACTGGAAGATAGAAATGACCATCGATTAAAATGGAAATACCATCAAATTGAACATTTACTTAACTAGCTATTTTCTTATGAAGTTTTAAAATTCCATATATCCTCTGCAATGTTTTAATAAATACACTAAAAGCTTCAGATAGAAATTTACTATAGCAGTAGAATGGAACGACACATTTTATTCTTAATTTAAAAATTTAAAAAGTGGAAAAATAAGGAAAGAGCAGAGAGAGGGAAGGAGGGGAGAGGGTGAGGGAGGAAGAGGGGGTCACAGTGTGTGACATACTTTTTTGAGGAGGGACACAATTATAAGAGAAACTTTACCTAACAAATGTAATCAATAAAACCTGGTTCTTGGTACCCTCAGTGAATCCCCAACAATAAAAAAAAGTGGAAAAAATAAAGAAAAAATTCTTGCTGAAATATGCCCGAATACTTAGGACAGTATATCCAGACAAAATAAGTAAAATCTAGCAATCAAAATAAAAATGCCTTCTTATTTATTTATCTCTTTTTGATAATGCATGTTTTTAGTTATTGAGTGGACCAAACAATAAATTCTAATGATTATTACTTTAACAATAGAACATGAATTGATGGTTTCACTTGAGATTTAAGAAAAATCAATTCCAAACTGTGTAAATTAGTGTCCATTCCTTAAATCAACCAATTAAAAAAAAAAAGATAAAATCTAGTAGAGAAAACAAATATTTTCAGGAATTAAGTTGCAAGTATTATCTATACAGTATGTCCTTGAACAAAATTTTAATAAGGGAAAAAGGGTATTATCTTGATAAAATAGGTTGGGCTAAATTAAAAAATACAGATACTATAGAATCAACTAATTCTATCATACAATGACTCTGCATCTATCGCCTATTATATGCTGTAACTAGTACTCAGAAAACTTTTAAAAATTGTTTCAAGAAAAGGAAAAACAAATACAGTTTATATGAGAGCTGTTCTGAGCAGTGTACTAACTGAGAAGCTGGGGAGAGAAGACGAAGGCTCCAGAGGAAATTCTCCTGGAATGCTGAGGGAGAATTGCCCAGCTGACGCGTGGTCACATGGGCTTCCATGTTGGGATTTCAGGAGTGTTTCCAGTCAGGTGTCCTCAAACTTTTTAAACAGGGGGCCAATTCGCTGTCCCTCAGACTTTTGGAGGGCTGGACTATAGTTTAAAAACAAACAAACAAAAAAAACCATGAACAAATTCCTATGCACACTGCACATGTCTTATTTTGAAGTATTAATAAAAATACAAAACGGGAACAAATACAATCACACTGCCTCATGTGGCCCGCAGGCCGCAGTTTGAGGACCCCTGCCTTAGAGTTTCAGATGGAAACATGAGAATGAACATTTAAAAAGTGTCAAGAGATGCAAGCAATGTACCTTATAAATGAAATAAGAAACAGTAATTAGCATGTTCACCTGATCATGTTCTACCATGTGTCTCTTTTAAATGTCAACCTATAATTCATCTTTAAATGAAGTGACTCATCTCACTTCAAAACGGCTTATACTTAATAAAAGAATACATCTTGAAGTATTGGTGTGTTGACCTCCCCTTGGTGTGTTTTCTTTACATTTTTGCACAAACAACAAATAATTATTGTTTTAAAAGTCATATTCATTTATTCCCGGATACATAGATTGCATCTGTGGTAATACAATCATTAAGAGATTAATTACACATGGTCTCTGGCATCCTGGACTTTACATTATAGTCCAAAAAACAGGAATGATAACTCAGTGTGAAAACTGCTATGGTTGGCCAAATACAGTCACCTGTGAAAACCAAGGAATGGCCAATTACCATTACTCTGTCTACAATAGGGTAGAAGTTGGAGAGAAGAGTCCAGTCTTCCCAGAGGAAATAATGTGAACTGCAGACTAGTCTTCCCAGAAGAAATAATGTGAACTGCAAGATGAATAGAATTTATTGAGGTGAAAAGAAGCCAGAATAATATTCCAGGCAAAGAAAAGAACATTTGCAAAATCTCAGAGGTTGCAGGGTTGTCCAATCTTTTTTCTTTTCTCCTGCACATTGGAAAAATAAGAGTTGTGTTGGGCCACACAGTAAAAACACAAACTCTAATGACAACTGACAAGCAAAAGGAATGGTCCGTCTATACTTTTCTTGATATCCACGATCACAGATAAACAAAACAGTTCCAAAATAATCTGCATGCAGCCTGCGGGTGCAGGTTGGACACCCCTGGTTAGAATGAACATTATAAAATTTTCTGAAAGAGCTTAGGTTTGGCTGGACAAGAGGAGGAGAAGATAGATAGGGAATGGAAATGGTTTCAATTATTTCAAATATTTTTGACGTATTCTCCAATGAGTAATAAAAAAGTACTGAAGAGTTTCAGCATGAAAATGATAAAATATATTTGCATTTCAGGAAAATCACTAGAGTTATTACAGTGAAGAGATTGGAGGAGTCATGAATAGAGGCAGGAAAACCTCTCTTCACAACTACTTCTGGATAATGGTAGACTTTCCTAAAGCACTGGGGAAAGGAAGAAAAGTGGCAGAATTATGAAAATTCTGTCTCTTATGAAATACAGTCTAAAGACTGGGGGATGGACTAAAACCAGGGGATGAAAGAGAAAGAAAATCCTTTAAAATCTCTTTAAAATGAGGTCTAGTTTCTCTTACTCCTTAGTGAAAGGTTAAAGTCTAACATGAAAACGTCAATTTACTTATATGAGCAAGAACCTTAAAATAATTTGTGAAACTCAATTGCTTTGTTTTAGAGTTACTTACATAAAAAAAAATCTGCTTAATTTTTATGTCATTAGTCTAATCATAATATAAATACCTACTTTTAAGGAAAACAGTATTTTAACATACTCCATTTTCTCTTAAGATACACAATTCCAAAACCAGGAAATTAAAAATCACTGGATCAAAATTCACATTCTTGATGAAAATTTTAAAGTATTCTTACTTTCTAATTTCTTAATTGTTCACACTATCACACAGACAGACAACTAAAATAAAATTGTGTGCAATCTAAAGCCATGGTAACTATGTTTTCTATAACCCAATATGTCCAAAATATTATCATTTCAACATGACAGCAATATGAAATTATTAATGAGCCGTCTGATATTCATTTTATTCTGTCTTTAAAATCTAGTGTATATTTTACCCTTGTAGCACATCCCACATCAAACAGCGGCTGTCCTCTTGGATAACTCAGCAACTCTGGAACATGGAAAAACACGCTTGCAAGACTCTTTATTTCCTTAGTTGTGGTCGAAGATGGTTGCCATGAGTAAAGATTTAAAAAAAAATAGTAAAATCATCTAAAACATTGTTTTGTAATGTAATATGGCCACTGAGATAGAAAGGGAAAAGTCAGATAGAGCAAATGAACATTGAAATTTTGCTGATGACAGTGGTCAACAAAGGTAAAGAAAAATCGAATATGTATTCAAAACTCCCAAAACCCTCCACACTTTTAATTATCAAACTTTAATCCATTTAAAACAATCCTTTCAAATACTGCCTGTTCGATTTTTATTTAAAAATCTCCCAGCAGCTATTTCATTTGCAAGTGGCAACTTTTTTTGTGGACTCCAGTAGTTTAGTAAATTCATGGCCGAAAGGTTGTGAACCAGTTTCCATCTTGATTTAACGCTGTTTTAAGTTTATAAGAAAAATGTCACTATGTAAACAACAGACATTTTGATTAAACACTAAAGTTCTTATTTTGGCTGTTAAATCAATAATGCAGCTGGATTGAAAGTAGTTTACATTCCCTCAAAACTGGGCTTCAGTTCAGCTAGTATTGCACTGACATCATTTTCCACCAAGATCTGGCTGGCTTTTAGCAGCCAGTGTAGAAATATCCTTTGCAAACAACTACATAATTTTCAATGTTAACACATTTCAAGAAGAGGGTCTCAGAAGTGCTAGTGCTTAAAATAGCACAGTCAATCCAGAAATAGTCTCTCCTCTAATGTGTAATTGACTAGAAAAAAATTTTAGTATAAGACAAAGGCCTTTAGTGGTATTATTTACCTGTTTCACCTGAAACTGACTTTGGAAGGTATATTATTTTCCTTTCTATAATAGATCAATTAATATATAACTCACAGCAATTGTTCCCAAACATATTTTGGTGTATGAAAGTCCTGGCACTTTTTGCCTACACAATAAGCTCTAGGTAGAATTTCACAAACACTGATACACTGTTTGATTATAGTCTACAAACTAAGAATGTTCTACAAATAGAAAATAAGACCATATTATAAGTCTAAAACACAAAACCACAACCACTAGCATCTATAACACTAAGTTTCAACCGGAGTGTGGTGGCACACGGAAGTTCTGTGAGAGGATCCTAGGTGTGCCACAAAAATTGTTAGAGATCATTAAATTATTTTTGAAAGAAGTTCAAAGCACAGTGTCTTTTTTTTTTTTTTTTACTGGGTTTTTTTTTTTTTTTTTTGATCCACATAATTTAAGCATGCTGCAGAAGTGTAACTATAGGTTCAAGTGTGCTGTGAGATAAAAAAAAAAAAAAAAGGTTGAGAAACGCTAGTCTATAACCATTACAAAAAACAGTTGATCACAACAGACCCTGTGGAGTTTTTCAGAGAACCTTAATGTACACCTTGTATATTCAGTATCAGCAATCAGAAATTTAAAAAAAAAAAAAAAAGAAAGATAAAAGCTAAAATGTATTCAAGGCTATTCAATTCCTATGGTGTTATGTGAATGTCAGGAATAAGACCTATTGTCTAGCTGCCTAAACAAAAGTGTTCCAGAGCCTGTCTTTGAGAACCACAAACACAGAACTTTTCACTGTAGGACCTCACATTGCTTACCTGCAGAAATTCTCTGACATTAGATCCCAGGACGCGTAAGATTGTATCATAACCAGATTCTTGACAAAAGACAAAAAACATTTTCCCAAACATCTGAAGGATTTCTCCAGCATTTAGATCTATTTTGTGCGTTCAGGAGAAAAAAAAAAAAAAAAAAAAGCATATTACAGGGGAAATAATAATGGAAAGAATGAAAAGTATATATTAAAATTATTTAAGAAATTTTCAATTTTTATGCGTAGTGAATATAAATCACATGAAAAAAGCCTGGCCAGGACAATATGATCACATCTAAGAAGACCATACACTGGCATGTTAATTGAGTAATTTTTTATTTACAAGCTAAGCAACCAGTTTTTCAGCTTCCACAGCAAACGATAGGTTAAGCATCCCTAATCCAAAATCTGAAATCCGAATGCTCCAAAATCTGAAACTTTCTGATCACTGACACGACACCACAAGTGAACAATTCCATGCTTGACCTCATGTGACAGGTTGCAGTCAAAATTTATTTGATGTACAAAATTATGAAAAGTACCCTATAAAATCACTTTCAGGTTATGAGTAGAAGGTATATGTGAGATACAATGGAACTTCCTATTTAGACTTGGGTCTCAACCCCAAGATATTTTATTATGTGTATGTAAACATTACAAAATCCCCCCAAAATTAAAAAGCCAAAACATTTCTGGTCACAAGCATTTTAGATAAGAGATACTCAACCTATACTTAATTTCGAGTTTTAGTATATTACTTTAGTATATTAGTTATTTTTTCTGAAAAATGAAGAAATGTTTTTAAATCAAGAATGAACCCATGACAATAATTTGATGCAAAACCATCTTGCTTTATATAAAAGTATACATTTAATAACTTGATTGCTTATAGTATGCACTCTGGTGTTCTAAAATTTGTGTGTCAATTTTGATTTCTGCCCTTTTTGACATATAGATGTAATTATTTTACCAATTCTTTTTTACTGAAAATGTAGGCTTTTTCCTTTTTGTTAAGATAAGTAACTCTGACATGAAAACATAAATATTAATGCAGAGATATAATAATTTCTTTAGGAAAAATTCCTAGAGTGTGAATATTTTTAAAAGACATTTTATGATGCAAAATCATTCCACAATTCTGTATGATTTACCCTTTACTCTTGCCTACTCTAGATACTTCATTTTATTAAATCCCCAAATTTATAAAACAAGTTATTTCATGTCATGTATGTTTCAATTTTTATTACTAATGAGGCTGGATATTTTTCTTTTTCTTTTTAATTATCAATCTGTTAAAAATATCTACATTCTGCTATTGGTAATATTTGCCTCTCTACTTAAATTTAGCAAAGCTGAAGGCTTCATTCTATTCTAGCTATCTGAACTACATAGCCTAGTTATAAATTAAGCACTATGGGAATGATAAATAGTACCTTGGGAACAACTTTTTCTTCTTGAAGTTTTTTAAACATTGCCTTCTTCAGTAAGACTGTGGTTAGTTTCCTGTTTCTTTTATCACTAGCTATTATCAAAGAGATTTGGGGATAATACCTACTACACTTACAAAATTAACATATTGTTCACATTATAACTGAGGCTGTTATGGTAAGTATCAATAATTTTTTCTTTTCCCAATACATTGCCCTCTGTGGGAAGGGGCAGACAGCATGGTTCTTTCATTTCCATTCTTCAAAGAGCTTATAATGAAAAAAACAGAACTCAGCAGAGCTTGAGCCTAACATTGCATATGAATGTCCTCCCCCACCAGACTTATGCAGTGCGCAACTTGCATAACCATACATTGTGATCTTGAGTCATACGATCCTTTGGGCTTCTACAGGTAACTTAGCCAAAGAAGGAACGTTACATTCAACTTACTGAGAACTTTGCTTGCAGCAGCAACCAAATCATACGTTTTGGAATCATCATATATTATTCTGACAAGAAATTGTCCTTCTTCATCTAACTGTGCCTCTTTTCTGAAAAATGAAAACAAGAGACAGGAGGGAAGAGTTAACATTTAAAAAATAGCTACTGTAGCTTTAATGACTGCATGAAGTATAAATAATGTTTTTTTAATATCTAAAAAAGGATTTGTTTTGGCAAATTTGTTTAAATGAACATCTTGTACCTAGAAGTATAGTGATTAATGGAAATTATGTCACAATCTCTCCCTAAATTAAAATGATATATTTAAGTATATTTTAGCACAACTCACATTTCCATAGCACTTTAATGCTCAATTCAATGTCTGATCTTAAATGCAACCAATTAAATTACTTTGGTTTACTAAATAATCATCAAATATATGTTGAGTCCCTACATGTGCCAGCAGCGTCCCAGTTCTAACCACTAGTACAATCTTTAGTGAAACAGACGAAGATTCTGACTTCTTGGAACACATATACTCTAGGAGGAGAGACAGGCAAGGCATGGAATTCATAAGTAATGTATAGTGGTAAAAGTGCTTTGGAGAAAATAAGGAAGAGTAGAGGGGTGGGGCATTCAGGTACAACCACCAGTAGGGCCTCACTGAGAAGCTGGCATTCAAGCACAGCCTGAAGACGTTCATGGCCTTAAGTAGCCACGCACGATCTCATAACGTGTGTTCTGTGCAGAGCAAGGAACAGTGCAAAGGACAAGGCAGGAATGCACCTGGGGGTGGAGCAGAAACACAGAGAGCAGTGTGCCTGGAACAGCAGAGAGGGCAAAGTAGATGGAAGGGAGAAGTCTGCAGAGGTAACAAGAGGTCTGGCTGGACACTGGGATGATCGGCATCTGTGTGAAAAGAGGTGAAGGGTTTTGGTGCATGAAATCTCAGCAGTGATGTGAGCTGACCTAGGTTAAATGGAGTTGTTTGCATTGTGAATACAGTGAAGGGGTGTAGGACAGAGTTAGAAAACCAGTTAGGAGGCTTCTGCCAACATTCAGATGATTTGATTCAGAGTGGAAGCAGTGGAGGGTGTACTCTGTAGGTAAAGTCAACAGGATTTGCTGATGAATAGGACACAAGATATAAGAGGAGAGCAACTCAAGGGTAACACCCGAGAGTGTAAGTCAAGGATAACACTGAGGTTTTATGTCTGAGCAAATGGATGTATGTTGTCACCAGCAACTGAACTTGGAAGGAATGTTGGAGGTGAACTGGGGGTTAGGATCAAGAAGAATTAGGTTTTAAACATAGTAAGTTTGGGATGTCTTCAAATACATTAACTTTGAGATGCCAAGGGGACTGATAAAATCTTCAAATATATCCCTAGCTTGTTAAACACAGTAGCAAAAAATACACACCATATTAGTGCACAGAAATTATAGTTATCGTTTTTAACAGTTGTCACGATTACATGGATATACTTATTTTGATATGATTTGGATTACTTTTCTCAAACAAGTGCCCAAAGGGGTGGACGTTGCCAGCTGCACAAGAGAACTAAGTTCCAGATATTGTTGCTATTGTTGCCAATGTTAAATTCACAGAAACACGTGGACCTTGGATGTGAACCACCAACTTTCAATCCAACTCATCTAAATCCCTGAATGTTTCCAGGAGGATACAAGAGAAACCAGCCACTATAATTAGATAAACTTTCAACACAGTGGCTCAAATAACTCCTTAAATATTGTCAATGCAGGCCAGTCACTTTCTCTACTTTAGAAGTGGTGCTATTTATCACAGCTGCTGCCCATGGCTGTCCCAGTGTCTGCTCAGGGGCAAAATTCCAAATGCTGGCATGTCTTAGCTCATCATCTTAGCATGTTTCTTAAAAACATCCTGTGTTCTTCAGAGCATACCATTTATCTGCCTGCAATTACATGAGGTTGGACAATTAAGTTCATGAGCTCATCCTAGAAAAAGTACTACATACCTCACTGATGAACATCACTTCAGTCACCTTCAACATAGTTCCCTTGGCCATCTGGTGACATAATGATAGTCAGCAGTGAGGTATGTAATATGTTTTCCAGAATGAGTTCACAAACTTAATTGTCTGAACTTGAATGTAACAATGCAAAAAAAAAAAAAAAAAAAAAAAATTAAAAAAATATAAAAAAAAATAAAGTCAATAAGTTTAGTTTTATGTATAAAAAAATAAAAAAAACAAATTTATAAAGTATGGTAAAAAAATGTAAAACAAACAAAAAAATATAAATTTGGTTAAGCACAGAGATCTTATTTTAGAGTCCTGAGTTTATTAGCTGAATAACCCTGTCCAAACCAATGAAGTACACAAGCCTCAGTCTCCCTTTTCTTAGACTGGAGCAATAGCAAAACTCACCTTCCCCAACTGTTAAATGGTAAGTGCAAAAGCATGTTCTAAGCAGTTAAAGCATTATTCATATGACTAACGCTTACTAGAGTTCCCATGTCTACATATGCAAACAGTTGTAAGACTACATACAAAATGTGAAATTCTCCCCCCTTTTCTCAAACATATAGCAATTAAACACAAAAGGAAAAGCTCTTTAAAGATCGCAAGTATTATTAATGCCAATAGTTAGTGAGACACCCAGAAATTATGAAAGTGTAACATACAAACACTGCCTTATCCTTTGCTCAATGCTATTATATATATTTATGCATTCTTATTTCCAGTTGTAAAACAATACAAAATGGAGGAAAGAGAAAATTGGAAAGAAAAATAATCCTCCACCATCCTAAAATGACCACTGCTAATATTATATTCAAGTCGTTCATGCATAAATATCTTGTATATAAAAAACACCTTTAAAACCTCCTTGTGTAACTTTAATAACTGATGGCTATCTTTTTGTGTCAACAAATATACGTCTATACATGACTGCATACAATTCCCAATTCTGTTGAATAGATTATAGAAATTTTGGCAGATGGTTAGATTATTTTTATCCTTTTTCACATGTATGAAAATGTTGTGATACATATCCTTGTAGCTAACTATATTTTCATGTAAAATAGAATAAATTCCTAGGAATGGAAGGACTGGCCTGGAGGATATTGAGATTCTAATTTTTATCAGTTTCTCACTAATGTTTTATTATGAAACAACACGAGTCTGAAGAATAAAATTTTGGAGCTTATAACTTAGGGCATTCTAATAAAATATAAATAATTTTCATTAAATGTGCACAGGTAGTAAAGTGTAAAATTAATTTTTGTATAAAAACGTGTCAATGATTATTTGACTGCCTTACACCTTCCCTTTCTCAGACCATTTCCCTTCTTTCTGTACTCCGTTCTCCATCTCCTTTCCCCTTCTGGGGCGAAACTAATTGAGTATCACAAACCCTTCAGTGTTTTCTAACAATTTAAGATTTATTTTTGGGCTATGCTGAGTTTATTAAGGTTTAACTTATCCATATTCAGCCATGTACACTAACTAAATTTTCTAGGCTCACTCATTCTTTCTGAGTTATTTTTTGAGCATCAACTTTGTTTAAGTTGTTATAGTACACAAAGCAATTGTGTAATCTCCCTATTAGTCAATTATACCTAATTTACATGTGGGGACAACCATAGGTTTCTCTGAGAATCATAATTCAGAATTTTCCCTCAAAGTTAAAGACTCTGGACATGGACATATTTTTATTTTTTTAATGATTTTTAGAAGACAAAAATACCATATGAGGTCATAGGTAAGTTGGGTTAAGGTGTGTTCAGCTATCAAATAACATCCTCCAGATCTGCCATCATCACATGTCCTAGTTTGTGTTACATTCTATTCCTTCTTCTTTATATCATTATCATTATTCCTATTTTGAAAACCCCTGCCTAACTCCCAACAGTCTTCCACTATTTCCAAACAGTATCACTTGCCGTATTTCCAGTTATTTTTACCCGCGTACTCACTGACTCTGCTTGGGTTCAGTGGGCAGTAATAAATATGTAGAGAGGTTAGATAAGGGTAAAAAGGCACTTTGGCTAACATGTAAACCCATGTAAAAAAAAAAAAAAAGTCACTTACTTTCATCACAGACCTCATTAAGTCAAAGTTTTTCCTTACACAGTATACAAAATAAGCAATTAAGCTAATATCATATGTAGTTGCACTAAATTTGGGCAAATTCACCTCTTGTTTCATTGCCACATCTGCAGAAACAGAGTAACAGCTTTACTTACCTCCAGTCATTGCTCAGGTCAGCAGAATTAATCTACCCAAAGAGCTTAGAATAGTGCCTCTCACACACTTAATCAAAATACATCTAATTGGGCAGAGTCACAGGAGTTGAAGAAGATGAAGGAAGAGAGGAAAGAGGAGTAAGAGGAAACGGCAAAGGGAAGACGAGAAGGGAGGAACGACAATAAGATCTTAGGAGTTTTTATTCAGTGTCAAATAATTAAATTAAATATGTACCTATTTTGCTGAGTAGTTGACAGAATTTACAAATTGAAATTGCCAAAAACAAACAAGTTCTATCACCTCTACGAGCTTTAAAAATAAAGATCAAATTTTCACCTGGAAATGGAATAAGAAATAATTGTATTCTGTGTATTTGTAGCCACAGTCACTGTTTAAAAGTTGTGCATGCATAAATTAAATATTTTCCCAATAGCAATTAATATTAATTTCCTACTTACTCTTAGGGATCAATATTTGTTGGAATTTAAACAGATCCTTTACTTATACTAGTTAGCTTTCCACAAAAAGGTGGCAGGTGTTTTTATTATGGTGGTATTTTATGGGTTGAAATATTTTAACTTTTCTTTTTAACTACTGGTGTCTAACCCAAGTGGCTAAAATTGAACTTGAGCTTTTAAATATGTGCATGCATTGAAATGAGTAAGTTAATTACATATATATTCCAAACATTTCCAAACCCCCCACTAAAAAACAAGCAGTCAAATATTACTGACAAAAGTCAGTACTTTGTTTCCAAAATTAAGGATATTTTGCATTATTTATTTTTTCATAATTAGGTATACAATTTGGCCAAAATGTCCAGGCAACATCTCTTTTAACTCCATACATGAGGCATTCCTTGATTATAATATGTGAATATACAAAAATTGAATTCATATTCTGGCTATTATATGCTTTTCAAGTTAAGTATACTACAAATACTGCTAGTTTTCAGGTAAAGAAGTTTCCCATAGAGGTATGAAAATGAGCATTCCTACATGGAAAAGCTGAATGCAGGCATCTTGAAAACAACATCTCAAAGTGAGATCTGGTCTTAGGCAGAAAAGGTCAATAAACAGACAATCAATCTGATCAATGACAGCTCCAAGCAGGCACCGATCCTGTAAACAGCATTGACAGAGACCGTGCCATATGAATAAAACAATATACAGATTTCGTCTTGACCATAAACCCGAGGATGTTCCATTGCAATGAGCTGCAAGAGTGTCATGACTGCTGTGTTGGGTCCAACAATTATTAAAATCAATCTCACAGGTAATACTTGTGAGATAATTAAAACTTCATATTGTTTTTGTCTAAGTGGCTGTGAAGCACGAATCGCCTCTGAATTTTCAATATCCCACTCTCACGTTTCTCAGGATGAATGAACCCCAGAAAGGAGAGATTGATAGTTTGAGGGAGCCTTCACGAGAAGAGCCAGGCTGTTCAAATCCCGTGACAGCTTTCTGCTTGGAAAGGGAAAGGTCATTCCTTTTAGGTCAATGTGTTCACTCATCCAAGTGAACCGTTACTGTAAACAGTCACAGTAAATGCTCTCATGAGTGACACCCACAACTGAGTTTTAGGCAAAGCAACATCACTCTTGATATTTAATGGCATTTTTCTTTCTAACTGTGACCAGCCTAGCAAGGGAGACCCTTAAGAGTCATTTTCCCAATTGTGAAAACACATTCACAAACGTTTCAAATGAGCGGTTTTCAGTAGCTTTATCAGACAAGTGAGTTAACTTAGACATTTGTGGGTGCACTTCATTGATAACTCTGCCTAAGGAGCTCATCAGGTCACAGCTCTTTTCAAAATAAGTAAGTTGCTCAAAATTTTGGAGACTCTGATTTTCTCTGGCATATGTACTGGTTGGTGAATAACTGTACCACCACCTTAAAAATATTATAGTAATTTATAGATTATTATAGAAAACAAAAGCAGGTAGGACTATACACACTTATGTCCACACTCTTGCTAAAGTAGTTGTCTTTAGAAAGAAGTCTGTAGGGAAAAACACATAATATGAGAATTACAAGTCTATCTATGTCCAAATCCTTGCTCTAATGATAAACAGCTGATTGGGTTTGAGGCAGGCTCTTACAAAGTTGTCATGCCTCCACTTTCTTATTTGCAAAATAAAGATAATGGAGGAATCTATTTTCTGTGGTGGCTCTGAGGATTAGGTGAGATACTGAATATGCAGCACTTGGGACTGTGACTGCAGGGCCACATGGTAAGGATTAATACATGCGACACGTGACATTCACAATAGCATGGAATTATGATCATTCTCGCCTGATTTTCAAATTTAATTTCAGCGTTACAAACATTTATCTACTATGTATGACACTGACTTTTTTGGTTATTTTTTTCAGACAGAGTCTCAGTTTGTGGTCCTAGGTAGAGTGCTATTGTGTCATAGCTCACAGCAACCTCAAACTTTTGGGCTCAAGTGATTCTCTAGCCTCAGCCTCCCAAGTAGCTGGGACTACAGGTGCCCACAATAACTCCCGGCTATTTTTTAGAGACAGGGTCTTGCTCTTGCTCAGGCTGGTCTTAAACTCCTGAGCTCAGGTAATCCACCTTCTTTGGCCTCCCAAAGTTCTAGGATTACAGGCATGAACCACCGTGCCCGGCTATGACACTGACTTTGAACAGTGCCACACATAACTGCCTTTTACAAATTTGATAAAGGACTGGATGAAATCCTGAATCCAATCCAGCAACTTTCTTTTGCTATATGAAACTGGCAATCCAACCACAGAGTTCTTAATTTTTTCCAATATATCCACTTGTGACATGAGACAACATAAAAGATCTCTTATCTTTCCAAAAGGAAATGCTACATTGATGTGTCCTCTGCCTTTGCTAACAGAAGGAAGTTTTATCTTTTATGGTGATGTGACTATGAACAATTAAATATTGTAATATAGACTTGAAATTTGCCAAGCTGGTAAATCTTAAGTTTCTCTCCACACAAATGCAAAAGGAGGTAACTATGTGAAGTAATGAATATATTAATTTGCTCAATTATAGTGATTATTTCACAAAGTATATGCACATCAAAACATTAAGAACATTAAGTTGTGCACCTTAAACATAAACAGTTTTTACTTGTCAATTTTATCTCAGTAAAGATGGGAAAAAAATAAAATGTCTATTTCAAAAAAAAAATTATATTTTATTAAATAAAGGTCGAAAATGTCATTATTCCAACATCATAAAATCTAGTTGCTGAAAAAAATACCCATCATAAATTTGGGTATGCTTTATTATTTAGAAATTAAAAAATGTGAAAGACAATTCATGTATATCTAAATACACATATATATTCTATATGTAGTGGGAGCCTGGTAAAGTATTACATACAAACACACATACACATACGTATAGAGGGAGAGAAAGAAAGACGGAGAGAGAGAACAGAATTACAAACTCTTGCACGTATGGTTCTATGAAGAAAGATCATAGTTTTGAATGTGGGAGAAGATGCTTTGAAGAAATAACAACTGTTTTGACATCTCAAGATGGCCCTTTCCAAGCACAGGTGTTATCCTGACATATTTAAAAGCTCAGAACAGCAGAGGGACTGAACATTGGCCCAGGACACTGGAGCGCTGCATCTAAGGTCACTACATTTCAGTGATTGAAAGTTTGACTACAAAGGATTTTAATAAAGCAATAATTTACTATTTTATAATTCAACAATAAATGGCAAGTAGATCAGAAAATGCAATCAAACCAAAGTCACAGTAACAAAGAATGAATGAAGTGAAATTAATATTTCAGAATGTTGACCTTTTACCTAGAAGAAAAATCTCTTGAAGCTCACTGTTTCTTGATATAGTTTGATATAGAAAAAGATGTCCATTTTGCTAGACACAAGCAATAAACAGACCATTTTCCCCATTGTTTCCTCTTTCATGGATCGAGAGGCAGAGGAAAGATGGGCAGAGGAAAGCCGTAAGTACTTACATCTCAGTTGTCACCTGCTGAATCGGGCCAGTTAGATTTACTTTATAGAGTTCATCTTCTTAAGTGTGCTTTCCTGCTGATGTCTGTACAGTATCAACACATAACTATCACTTTCCAGCACATTAAAGAGAAACATTTGCTAGGATCCCTTTCTCCTTTCTGGAGAAAGGTGAGAGAGTAAAGGACATCGTTTTTTTTCAAACAGCGACAATGTTTAGTTTATGTTTGTCATAACTAGATCCAAGAATAGGCAGTATTAGCAGAATGAAGACAGATTATCTGATGTCTTTTCTGGTGCTCAATGTGATATGCAACAATCCTTCTGACACACAAACTAAACAACAGACACACTTCCATGATTTTCTTTTAATTTTCAAAAATTGCAGAATGCCAAAAAAAAAAAAAACAGCTTTATTTCTGGGGGATACTTCAGATCGTAAAAAGAAGAAGGAAAGAAGGAAAGAAGGAAGGAAGGAAGGAAGGAAGGAAGGAAGGAAGGAAGGAAGGAAGGAAGGAAGGAAGGAAGGAAGGGAAAAACAAAACAACAACCCTCAAAATACAAGAAGCTAGAAATAAGGCTATGAGCCACCTTCTCACCTAGGTGCCCTGCAGCTCACAGACATGGGCCACGTTCAGGGAGAGCCCTATCAAAGAGCTTACTAGCAGGTACCTGAAAGCACCTGCACTCGGGCTTCCAGTTGCACCTGCAACAGTAACTTCAAACATTAGGAAGCTTATCAATTAACATACTCTGCCTTCACCCTCTATCTCTTAGGCTAACTGGCCAGTCTTTCTACAGAAAAATGTCTTGATCCTAACAATGATGTGGTTTGCCTATTTCTTTAGTCTGTATCTTAATTTGTTTGTTTGTACTCATGAAGTTGCAGGGTACGAAAACAAAGATGATTTCATTTTTGTACATACCCTACATTAGCTCCTACTTAATGATTTTATCTTAAAAGAGCATTAAACCTGGCACCAGAAAAGTAGAGCTAGAGTTCTGATATTTTAGCTTCCTCAAAGTAATTGTGTAGGATGGATAATTCTTTAGCCTCTTGGACACTCAGCTTTATTATTATTTTTTAAATGAACTAGAAATTCCTCCCCTATTTAAAATGAATTTTGTAGCAGTCAATTGAAATGACAATAAAGAAGAGGACTTCAGAAAGTTTAAATATCTTTGTAACATACTGTTAACATTTTAAAACATACATAAACATACTTTCTGTACCTGTCTACTTAAGCAGGGGTACAGAAAGGTATAGAAATTTAATACATAGTTTCATAAATTTGGAAATGTGATCAAACCATGGCGAAACGTGGTGGCACACTCGTGCATTTTCGTTTGTTTTGATAAAATAAATACGAAGAGCATATGTTGCATTTTCAAACAACCAATAAGTATGGGAGGCTGGAAAATAGTTAGAAGAACATAATGTAAGACTGATTCCAAAGAAGAACTTCAGTGGAAAAACAGCAGAAAGACAATGAGATTTGTTCCCTAGTCACAGGATGGAGAGGGATAAGACAAAGAAGACCTAGTTAAGGGGTCTGTTAGATCTTTCCTTTCTAAGGGAGGATGATAAAATCTTGGATGGAAGGATAGAACAGACAGAGGGACACTTCAAATTTAAAGTACTGGCACCAGTTGCATAGAATGCATGAAAAGAGAAAGAATTATGAAAAATGATAATGAAGTTATCATTATCCTGGAGTGCTACTGAAACACTGAGACTGAGAGTATGGAGACTGACAATGAGCTACTATTTAAAGGAGAGATTCAAATCTTTCAGGTGAGTTGGGAAAGAGAAAAGTTTTATAAAAAAAACTCTGAATTTATAGCAAAATGTATCTATAAGCATCTATTTTTCAAAAACTGTGTTAAGCATTTTTCAGATATTATTCAATATATCCCATCAACCCTATAAGGTATCATTTTTTTTTTCCTAGGCAATTGAGATTTGGAAAGTTTCAGCATCTTGGAGTATCATATAACTAGTTTGCAGCCAAACATTTGTTTATTTGAACCATAATGTTTAATTTGTGATTAGCAAGTTCAAACAGACACATTCATTTCAAAACTGGAAATATATGCTATCAAATAGTCAAAATATTTCCATATTAGACTTAGAAGAGAGAAGTTGAAAGCAAAATAGTAAAACTAAAAATATCCTGAAATCTTTAGATTTTTGTGAAGGCAAGGATTACACCTTTTGCTTTTCTATCTTCAGTTCCTAAAACACTAGACTACACTTGTAAAAGATAAGCTTAACAAAGAATGGAAGGAAAAATGAAGCAGGGGGTTGGTGCCTGTGGCTCAAAAGAGTAGGGCGCTAGCCTCATATGCCGGAAGTGGCAGGTTCAAACCCAGCCCCGACCAGAAACTGCAAAAAAAAAAAAAAAAAAAAAAAAAATGAAGCAATGAATGAAAAAGTATGCTACCCCAAGGTAAGTAAATCAGATTAATCCTATTAACAAATTCTTTATTCTTTACATGGGGAAGATGATGACAACCTTCTAGAAAAACTAGTTAATAAATATATCATTAAATTATTATCAAATACATATCTATCATATCAAGATTTTGATTCAACTATTTACCTCAGGTCTTTTAGTAAATGGAGAAAGACTAATTAAATTCCTAACTGCTTTACTTTATAATTTAAAATTATTCTTCATTTGTTCTTGGTCTGCTCAATTCTAGGCAAAAATCATTGGTTTTATTTGCTTTTAATAAAGACTTAATCATCATAGATTTTTCATTTTTTTAAATCCATCTTTAGAATTCATATGTTTCAGTGAAATTAGAAGGTCTAAAATTGAACCCAGTAATCTTATGCAATAATTAGTTTAAATAGAGATGATGGAAGGATATCAGATGGTTAAATCAAGTTTTAGTTGCCTTTCTTATACATACATATAGCACCTACCTTTATGTATTTTCTAAATTGATACTTCATTTTTTTCATTACTTAATCATAGCTTCTTTTTCAAAGAAATTGAAAGGAAAGGAACAAAACAGGCTTTGAAATAGATTCAGGGGTCTCTTGCTTTTCCACATTTGTTATGGTCTAAATCAGAGCTCAGCAAATGACAGGCTATGGATCAAATCTGGCTTAGTTTGTCTGGTTTGTTTATTTGTTTTGGTCTGGTACAGAAGATAAGAATGGTTTTTGTATTTTTAAATAGTTACATTTTAATAGTTATACAGATCCCCACATAAGGCCTTCAATCTTGACTTGGCCTGCAACACCTAAAACATTTACTATCTGGCTCTTTAAGAGAAAGTTTGTTGGCCCTTGTTCTAGACAGTTTTTCTTAAAAAGAGGAATTTAAAGCTCTTGTGAAATGGTTATATTGTTGGTAAGAGTGTAAGTGGATACTGAGTTTACAATGAGGCATTTTTGGCCCTTATCCACTTAGAATTTTCTGTCTGGAATTTGTTACTTTGGGTTTTATTTGTCATTAAATGTTTGGCATCCTTTCTTATCCTTTCTCATGAAGGATGGATGGCCATTTCCTAGTAAACCGAAAAAGTATTATGTAAAATTTTATAAACATCAATTTAGATAGTTTCTCACAGACAAAAAAGAGTCTGGTACTTACTAAGACAAAAAAAAAAAAAATCTGTTCTATCTTTAATTTGTCATAAAAAAGTTAAAACTGAAAGTACCTTGGACCAGCAACTGCACTAATCTCCCTCTAGAACAGAGGATGGTTGGGGAGGAGGAATCGTAACCACCCAAAGAACATCAATTACAGTTCTCCAATTTTTCCTCCCCTACAACCAGGCAGTAGTACATACTCTTCCAGGGAACATTACTCAGGCCTACTTGGATGGAAACCAAGGAGCAGCTTTAATCCCCTCAATGTAGAGAGCTGAACCATGTTCTTTAGCCCAGGTACTAAACCACACCCAAGACAAGTTAGGATCCACTAAAGGATGCTTAAACAAACAAATAATCAAAATTAAATCTGTGTTACCAACACTATTTTGACTAACAAACTTTCCTTTGCAGGGGCGTAATCTTTGAGGTAATTTTATTAAAAAAAAAAAAAAGCATGATTCGTTTCCTTCCCCCCCCCCAAAAAAATATATTTTTTAGATGATTAGAATTATCATCATTTAAACAGATTAAAAACCTACTAAAAGATAACTATATGAGTTAATAAGTTATTTTTTCAAGTAGAATGGAACAATATTCCTAGCATGATTTAGCAGAATTAAGTTCTCATTAATAGGATTTTTTACATATTTTGGCCTTCTTTGGAGAAAATATGACCAATATAAACACATCTCTTAGTAATTTAACTTTTACAATTTCTGATATGTTTCTCTGTGAAATATTTTTTATCTCAATATTTAATGATTATCTAAATTGATAATGACTAGACATATGCTCTAAATCTGGTTAAATAACATAATGACCATCATAATGGTCATCTTTAATTACACTCTTAAAATTCCAAATATATTCATCGACACAGCACATCTGCTTGGACATTTGGGAATTTCTATCTTGCAGATGAGAAGGCATCATATGGGAATACGTGTGTTGCTTTCATAAATTTAAAAAGAATCATATGCCAAAGTTACACTGTTTGAAATCTTTTTATTGATGTCTGCCTTCTCTATAACTGTTTACATGGTGAAATAAAAATTAAGAAGGTATTAATAAGATGAACAGAAAATTCAAATCCCAAAGTAACCTTTAATGCCTAGATTCTCATTGGATTCAACCACTAACTGCCAAATCTCCATTTCTCTGTGTGGTACATAGATTGATGTACTTGGCACGTAACATAAACAGCTTATGGGACATGCAAGAAATATTCAGTGATACAGAGCCAGGGTAAGAAAAGTTTCATTCGGGTGTTTAATGTGTATTTTCATGGACACAGATAGTTATTAAGCATGTAACTGGATAATAAGATCTTAGAATTGATTTATAATAAATGTAATGTGGATAGAGAGGGGGGAAAGCACAAAAGCATCACTTGTATAAGAAAATAAAATAAGTTTGGGAAATCACAGTAAAGCACAATGTGTTCCCATCTGCCCACCCAGGTTGACAATTTCCACCACCTCCATCATAGTGTGATAGTTCAGTAGTTGCTCTAACATAAAAATCGGTAAATACGGTTTTGGTGTGGCTAGTTGGTGATGGTCAGCTACACAATAGGTTAAATATAAATTTTACCAGAGTGAAAGACAGAAAAAAGAGGTAACTTTGTTAGTTTGAAATGCTCACCCTGACCTCGCAGAGGATGCTAACCCATCAGTCATCCCACAGGTGTAACCTTTCTGGTAGGAGTGGTATTTTCATTCATATCCCAAGTGTTGGGCTCAAAGCTCTAGACCAGGCGTCCTCAAACTTTTTAAACAGGGGGCCAATTCACTGTCCCTCAGACCGTTGGAGGGCTGGACTATAGTTTAAACACACAAACAAACAAAAACTATGAACAAATTCCTATGCACACTGCACATATCTTATTTAGAAGTAAAAAACAAAATGGGAACAAATACAATTCACACCGCTTCATGTGGCCCTAGGGCCGCAGTTTGAGGACGCCTGCCTAGACGGAAACTAGAATGCCCTCCAAGAATTGCCAGGTTTCACCACAATAAAAAACATTAAAGAAGATGTGGGAAAATGAAAAAGAAAACATTCCAATGTCAGTTTATTTCATAATGAATAAATGCATTTGATTCACTGTTACTCAAGGAATAGTCTCCAGTGTGTGTTAGCATACCACAAAGGCTTAACTATTATGCATCTGCAAGGTGTGTAAGTCAAAACCCAGCCAAGGTCTTCCGTTTGTTTCCAAGGCATCTGGAAGCAGGAACCTCGCGGAGGCCTGTGTGGTCCCTCGGGCCCCTCTGCGCGTGGGAGCCGATTCGCCCGCGAGCTAAGGAGCGCTGGGAGAGCGTTCCCACGCTCAGGCCGGGTCGGAAGGCCGCGGTGACCCCAAGGGGCTCCTTTCCGCCGCTCTCACCCTCGCAGCCCCGCCCCGGCAGCCCCTCCTCTCCGGGTCCCAGCTCCCGAGCGTGGGAGCGCAGCTGCAGCGGGCGCGGCGGGCGGAGGCAGCTCGGAGGATGCGCGCCCGCGACCCCGCCGGGAGGGAGAGGCGCCGCGAGCAGCGTCGCCAGCCGCCTGGGTGCCTCCCATGCAGGGCGCCGTCGCGGGGCCACAGCTAGAGCGGCCGGTCACTTACTTGATGTCTTCCCACACCTCGGGCCCGTAATTGCGGATCACCAGCAGCTCCAGGGCGTGATTCACAAATCCGTACTGTGGGGACACGGAGAAAGCTGAGCGTCAGGGACCAGCTGTAGCTGGGAAGGGGTTGGGGATCCGGGCTGAGGGAGCTGGTCCCACTGCGCTCCTATAACATTTTACCCCGCCCTCTGGCTGCTCGGTTGGGTACACTCTGGACTAAAGGGGGTAGGTCTTTGGGGCGCAACCCCTGCCACCCGGGATTGATTTACTCTGTCCCCATCCGCCCCACCCCCACGCCGTCTTTAGGCTTTCCTCACCTGCCACGGCTCGAAGTCAAGCTGTGCATTGGGGACATCGCAGGGATGTGCATCCCTGAGCCTCTCCCGCCGGTGGCGCTCAGCCTTCCACGCCGGCGGCCCCGGCCGCAGCCGGGAAGACTGAGCGCCCCGGCCGCATCTCTCCTTCCTAAGCTCAGGAAACTGAGGTGTGGCGCGCGAACCCGCCTGGGAAGCAAGGCAGCCATCGGCCCCGCCACGACCCGCGTGATTCCCACCTTCCCTGCGGAGCAGCCCCGCTGTTCGCACGGCCGGCGGTGCGCCTCCAGGGCCCCCAGCCAAGCTCGCGCTGCGCTGTCGGGTTCCTGAGCAGCCAGGCCCGGTCCCCGGCCGCCACGCCAGGTTCCGGCCTGACCCACCTGAGAGCACTCACCATGGTGTCAGCGCCCGGGGCCCGGGAGGCTGTCCCCACGCACAGGCACGGCCAAAGGGACCGAGGCAGCTACTGCAGCGGCTACAGGGTAACCCGGCCAGGGCGGCAGCCTCCAGCAGGAGCGAGCGCCCCCTCAGCCCGGCCTGATTGCCACCTCTTCCTAACCAATAGCGAGTCGAGCCGCAGGGGGCTGGTCCCTGCCTCGCAGTTTCCAACCAATCAGAAGCAGAGGGGGGAATTCGGTTGCTCTCAACGCTGCTGCGCTCGGGAGACTTCTCGCCCCTGCCTGGTGACAAGGCCTTCATTTGAAGTGGTAACAATGACGTGGAGAAGCCTCAGCTGTGCTCCTTGCCTGAATTTTGGGGCAGGGGAAATGCAGTTCTTGTAGTACTACTAGATGTATACTTATGCAGAGGTGTGCCCTCAGGGATGGAACAAACTAAGGTGGAGGGGTGTTTCCCTGTGTGTGTGTTTGTGTGTGTGTGTGTTGCAATAAACAAACCTTAAAAGGAATACCCCCTCCCTGACTTTGTCAGCGTCCTCGTGTTTATAGTCATCTTACAGATAAACATTTCCTCTGTGGCTTGGTCCCACAACCGTTAATGGGAAACTGAAAGCTAATGATATGGAGCTGAAACATTTATTTTTAGTCAATGAGACTCATTGAGTGAACTACCTAAAATTTTCAGTAACATAATCAAAACCCAGCGATGTTCTGTGCTTGATCCCAGGGGTTGCCTGACCATATACCATGGTTGGGGACCATAATACGAGTTTTCAACCCTAGACCTGGTCCCTGTTGCAGTTTCTCAGAGATAATCAATAGATTGGAAATGGTTCCAGACAAAATGCACAGACTATTAATTTATCTACTCCCAGTCTACATTCTATCAGGCACTTGTTTCAGTTACTGCTTTGAGTCCCACCATAGAGAAAAAGTGAAGAACATCGAATTGTCCAGGGATGAAAGCTGTTTGAGCCTGAGGTGCGTGGATACCTGTCGACATCGTTTAAGGTCAACAGTGAGGTCACCAGTCTCAAGTAGACTTGAAAAGCCAGATAGTATTCTAAGCGGTGAATGGTCAGAGTTACTATAACAAAAATCTCAAAATAGTCAGAAAATGTCAGTAAAAAAAAAAAAAAAAAAAAAAAAAAAAAAAATGTGCTGGCATCAGCATCAAGAGACATATATTGAAGGAAAATTCAAACATAAATATGATATGGAAAAAACAATTTTTTTATAAAAAAGTCCAAAAGTGATGGAATTATTAAATAAATAAAGCTTGAAT
>CAUYPK010054815.1:0-43663 GCA_963574355.1 Loris lydekkerianus
AGCTTTTTCATCCTGGTTGCTAAAAAATACTAGTCATCAGGGGCGGCACCTGTAGCTCAAAGGAGTAGGGCACCAGCCCCATATACCGGAGTGATGGGTTCAAACCCAGCCCTGGTCAAAAACTGCAAAAAAAAAAAAAAATATATATATATATATATATATATATATATATATATGTATAGAGAGAGAGAGAGAGAGAGAGAGAGAGAGTGTGTGGTCATCAAAAATGCTCCCAGAAAGAAAAAGAAAATTTTGACAATCCTATAGTATTGAATAGAATGAATTGGACTAAAGCATACCTCCAAAAAGAGAGAGATATCTTAGCAATAAATAAAACCTCTCTTTTGGGAGGTACATTTTACTAATTAGAAATAACCTAGGACCCAAAGGTGTTAAATGCTAATCTGTCAGGCATACATGAAAAGAAAACATTTATTCCAATCATATATACATTCCTCAGTTCAACTCATATTGTGCTGTGAGCACAATGTTTAGATTGAAATCATTAAAGACAGTGTGAAAAAAGAAAAATAAAAGCCATTTTTATTTTCAACCACAGCCTATGCCATATAGATAAACACGCTGCTCAGAGATTGAATTAATGTTGAATGAGTTCAGACAGCCCAACTGACTTTACCTGTGGTAGATTTTTCTCTTTCTGACCATTTCATGGAAAAAGTGGCCTTGCAAGAATTCCAGTTTGTTCATAAAGTGAGATGATGGATACGTTAACTAGCTTGATTTACTCTTTCCACATTGTATAACTATATCAAAACACCATGTTATTATTCTAAATACATAGAACTTTGATTTGTCAATTTAAAAAAATTGTTTAAAAAAATTCAAGACTGATGCAAAACTCTCCTTTCTGTTTTCTATTTTGCGTGTGCTCAAGTGCCACCTCCTATGCTTTCTTCTGCTGTTAAAACCCCCCAGTTGGCAAAGTTCTCAGGGTAGCTGTGGCTTTCAAACTCACTTGACGGTTTGTGTTTATGGCCCTTGAGGAGTTCACTTAAGAAAGGCAAAAAGCAAAAGGTTGATTCTACTCAAAACCTATTCAATATCTTGCAGTGGGCCCAGGCGCACACATACTGTAAAACCTCACCTGGTGTCCTGCTGTGCAGCCAGGAGGGAGAGCAGACTGCAGACTTGGAGGTAGCAAAGGCAGGGAGAAACATTGCTTCTCTGGATGTGGTACTAGCAAAAATAGGGAACAAAAACGTTGGTTAACAATGTGGAAAAATCAGAAGGCACGGACCATTTGATCACATCACCCTAAGATTTATGATAACCAAGAAAAAAAAGTTAGGCCTGGTTCCACATCAACTAAATGAGAATACGGGTGGGTGGGGTGGTATTTATAAAACTCTTCTCAACGACTGTAATGTGCAACCAGGGTGGAGAACAGCTGACCTAGAAAGGGCAATGCTGGAATGTTAGCGCCTGGGATTTGGAAAACTGTACTTCAACCAATGGGGTTAAATTCTTGGGTCAAAGGCATTTTCTTTCCAGGACAGGAAATGTACCTATATTCAATCAACACGGCATAGGTTAATTCTAAAACAAGAAATGAAGGTTTAAGGAAGCAACCCACGGCCCTCAGCAAGGTCTTCCTACCTTACCTGTGGGGTTCAGAGTAAAGTTAGCCTCAACTCCAAGGCTCAGAGGTGCCTAAGCCTCCCCAGCACAGATGGTGAACCATAAGAAACGCTGCAGTAAGATTTGGCCTGTGGGTTCTGGAAGCATCATCTTAGGTAGCTTGAAAAGTATCCACATTCTATACTTCCCACCTCTTATCCAAAGAGGAAGGTTTTAATTCAAGCTATTTGCCTTGTTTTTTTTTCTGTAAGGGACTATCATGGATAAACCCATCAGACTGTCACTGTTTACCTCCCTACCCCAGAGCCACAGCATCTCCAAAGTATCAATACTAGGAGGTGGCAGAATGAACATTGTCCCTGCCCCCTGCAGTATTACTGACTTCTAAATTAATCTGCAAATGTTCACAGAACTGTCAGAATGGAGCATTCTGACCTTTACTTTGTCACATTCCTTTCTCCAAATACATTTTCCTTTTTCGGATTTTTCAAATTCTTTCTCACCCCCCCTCCCCCCTCCCCAGCCTCTGAGTGGGCCAAAGAAATAACTGGCTTCATGGTGAGTTCAACAGGAAAAAGTTTGCTGATGGAATGAGGGACCAAAAACAAGAGCTCATTCACATGCAGTCTGAGGTTTACTTTGGCTTTTGTGCTTGCTCAAAAAAAATAAATAAATAAATTGATTCAGTAAATTTGGAAATGTGAGTTGTGCACAGCACTCTGACGGAAGAGGGTCAGGCCAGGTCAGGTCTATTTGTAGGTCTGTAAGTGGGGCTAATTCTGGCTTGGCTGTGCACAACCATAGCCTGAGAGTGTTCAGAAATGCAGGCGTTTCTACTTAGGGGGTCAGAGTTAAAAGAAAGCATGTGCCCAGCCTGAACTCTGCATTTCAGAATGAGAATGTCACAATAGCCAGGCTAAGAACCTCTATGGAAAAAGACGGAGAGAAGGGGAAGAGAAGAAGAGGGATAAAATTAGTCTGAAAGGCAGTTGAGGAGGTTGAGATCTAAGATTAGCCTTGCAGGAAAAAAAAAAAAAAAAAAAAAAAAAGACAGTTGAGTCAGTTAAGATCAATACCCCAAGTCTAATACATTTGCATCTTTATTTTTAATGGAACTAATCATTTTCAGCAAGCCACCAGAATAATGTTAGTGGGTTTATTTTGTATTTTTATTCCTTTAATCTTTAACTTGCTTGATATTTATGGAGCACCTACTATGTGCTAGATAATGCAGAAGGCATTTTAGAAACTAATGACTTTTGCATTTAGCAGCTGTTTGTTACCTATGCCAACCAGCCCCCGGGGCAGTCTCCTTGAAACCCAGCCTTTCTTCCTTCTCCCAGTCTGGCTCCCTTTGAATCTGAATCTGAGGCAGTTCTCAGCTCTCAGCTCCGATCTGGATGCCGACTACACCTGTGACATGGCACTGTACCTTTGGGCCTTCTCACTCTCCCCGAGTAATTAAGTTCCCTCACGATAACGAAGCATCATTACAATAATATTGATACCTGCTGTAATCACTGGCATTCTGGCTTTTCAATTTCCTGTATTTGCCTTGGATCAAGTAGCTCTGTGCTAATGCAACAGAAGGTCACCCGATGGAGGGGCTGATAGCGGAGAGGACAGCTCTGCTCAGCATGCACAGAGGGTTATGCTTTCCTGCATATAGAGCTCATCTTTCAAGTTGTCCTTTTTTGACTTTCTCAGTTTAATCAGTTTAATCTCATCTTCCCTCTTTTCTGATTACAAGGATTTTCTGTAGAAACCTTGCCTCCACAATAAAGACCATGTGGCAATTTATTCTCATATTGATTTCAACATTTCTGTTCCTCTACCAGTGGGCCAATAATGGGGAAGGTGGAGGAGGGATGAAAGAAGGTTTGGGAAAGAAGAGCCAGGAGGAGGAGGAGGAGAGCCAGGGGAGAAGGGAGTGAGAGCCCTTCCCAGGTTCTCCTTAGTAGGAAAGCCACATAGTACAGTCATCTGGAAAACCTAAACCATCTCGAATCCACTGAAAGCAGAAATGACAGCTAAACTGGAAAATCTCTACACTAATTACAGTCAGTTAAGGACAGCTATATCCTCGAGGACTGACTTTCTTTCCATTTCCACACTAAAGAGATAGAAAGAGATATATAAACACATGTATCTCCAGAAAGCTAGACACACACACACACACACACACACACACACACACACACGCGCGCGCGCGCGCGCATACATGCACACACACACAGCCGGCTGAAACCAGAGTGTGCAATGTGCGTCTAAGGAGGGGACTCTCACAGCAGCAAAATCCAAGGGTTCAGAGCCTTCAGTCTCCACCTGTTCTTCCCAGTCAGTCCAGAGGAGTGAGCAGAGTCTTGGGCCCTGTTCACAGAGCAGACACACAGCCAACACCCGGCCAGTTGCTAAAAGGGGGCAGGGGGGACTCAGCTGCGACTGGACTTTCCCTGACACACAGGAGCAATGTACCCTCATAGGAATCCAAAATTTTTAAAAAAGAGGGGGAAAGGCAAAAGGTGGCTTGGCAGGAAGGTGGTCAACATATATGAGCGGATAGTAGGCAGCCTTGTGAGGACGCGCACTCAGCACTGGGGCTACACTCCTGGGTTGCAGCAGAGCCCTCTGAGGGGCGAGGCGGGCAACCAGAAACAGTGAGAGCTGGGTGAGTGGGTCGGTGCACCTTCTAAACACTTGTGCTCCATGGGTCACACGTAACTATTCTCTGCCAAACTGACACAACAACTGTGTCATTCTAAAATGTGCAGAAACTGGGAAATTGGGCACCGTTTACTCAGCTGCAGCACGCCCACTGGAAAATGGCCTAATGTATTTTTTTTTAAATAAGAAAGAATGTATCTTTTTAGGGGTTTAATTTATTGGAAGTCAGATTAAGTGGCCAAAAAAGAAAAGAAACTTCCACAAAAACTCACACGTGCTGCAGAAATAAATTGCTTCTCTTTCAGTTTTCAGTCTCTCTCCATTTATTCTGAAACAAACTACAACAATCATTTAATGTTTAGTGAGTGCTGAAAACTGTCTTATTTTGCAGTGATCACACTTGGTTTTAAGTCATAAGCCTGTAAATTTAAAATGGTCAAATCATTCCCTAAAATATCTGTCCCCCTCAGTGGGTGATGGTGAGTGGGGCAGGAAGTGGGGACACAGCCAAGTGTTGCGCATTTCCACAGTCCCTAGTAAATCTTTGTATTTGATCTTCAGTGTTCCTGGTGATAATGATATACTATAGCCAGCTGAAAACAACATCTGTTTTAAGAACTGTGAACTTACAGGAGCCATTTGTCTGTCTGATCTGTTGCCATTATTTTCCTCTCCATTTTGCACCTTTTTAATTCTCCATTGATCAAATCTACACAAAATAAAGGGATTGAGGAAAACACTAACCCCTAATTTCTTCTCCCTTCAAAAGGTTACCCGCCACCTTTCTTGTTAAATAATTCTGCTTGACATAAAACATCTAACTTTTTTTTTTTTGGAAGCATGTGTTTGCCTTTCCCTTTAAATGGAAGTCTTTGGTTCAGTGGGGCTTACATGCTTAATGACAATGTGGTGGAGTTAGCCCAGGAGAACAATGCATCCATTAATCTGCCTCATGCTTAATTGGTAACTACTGTATGGGCTGGCATTTCAAACACAGATTGCAAATGTACTTGAATTAGTTACTGTTTAATTGATACAACTGGCGCTTAGCCTAAAACCAACATGCAGCTACTGTATAAAGAGAGGGTTGAAAGCAGAAAGAGAGAGAGAGAAAATTAAAACAAGGTATGATTGTGATTCATGTTTTAAATGTTTATATCAATTATTTGTGGAATATACTTACATTTTTTTTATATTGTTTTGAAAAGCAATAGACCAAAACACGCTGCTAAAAATACCTGCATCTTTGCTGACGTAAGAAATAGCAGTGACTCCCAATTCTCTCTCTCTCTTCCTTTTCTTCATTCTTTTGCCTTTCCAAGGATAGTTAACATATGTACAACTGAGGGTGGGGGTGTGATATTTAACACGAAATTAAATGCCTAAGAGGATAATTTGGACAATGTCTTCGCAATAGCAGGATTTCCAAGAAATAGAAAACTATTATGATAATAATTCAACTTTATTACCATTCACACCAGTGTTACTATGGATATATTTTCAAAAAAAAAAAAATTAATTCCTTGAGATTAATTTCCAAATAATTCCACATAGGCACACCATGCAGGAACCATTAGGTTCTGCAACTTGCCTCTCAAGAGAGAACATTTTTGTTGCAGGTAAGTCTCAATGATACCGATGGCTATCATTTATTCAGTATTTATAAATTCAGAATCATATTAAATGACTTAATATAGGATTTCTTATTTAACTCTTGAAATAGTCATGCTTAACACCTCAGGTTGGATCTTTATTTCATTGATTAAATCTTTGTAAAATAATTGGACAGAAAATAAAAGCATTAAACTAAACTTTTTCTACCTTTTTAGAGCTTTGAGGTATTTTCATACTATTTTCCATAGATGTTATATAAGCTTATAATCACACTAACAGTGTATAAGTGTTCCTTGCTCTCCATATCCATGCCAGCTCTTGTTTTGGGACTTTTTGGTAAGACCCATTCTCACTGGAGTTGGGTGATATCTCATGTGGTTTTGATTTGCACTTTCCTGACAATTAGAGATGCTGAGCATTAGGTGAGGTCATGATGCAATGGTACATTTCAAAACTATTAAGGAATGAGTATAATTGTGATGGATGTGTTACTTAGCTCAATGTAAGCATTTCACATTGTATATTGAAGCAGTACCCTGAACCCCATAAATGTATCAATGTACAAAGTTATGATTTAATAAAAAACAATTTTAAAAAATAGAGATGTTGAGTATTGACCATCATATTATCTTCATTTGAAAAAATTTCTGTTCATGTCTTTTGCTCACTTTTTAATGGGGCTCTTTGCTTTTTACTTGCTGATTTTCTTATCATCCAATCAACAAAAGTAATTAAAGACAAAGATGGCCATTATATAATGGTGAAGAGAACAATTCAACAAAATACTTAACAATCTTAAATATTTATGCACCTCACACAGGAGTGGCAAGATTCATAAAGAAAACACTACTGGATCTAAAGAAAGTGACAAACAGCAGCACCATAATTGCTGGGGACTTCAACACCACACTAACAGAACAGGATAGATCCTCCAAACATAATACATAACTTTAGAACAAATGGGCCTAACAGATATTTACAGAATGTTCTACCCCCAGACTACTAAATACACATTCTCGTTATCTCAAAGAGCATTCTCTAACGTTGATCATATCCTAGGTCACAAAACATGCCTCAAAAAAATTCTTTAAAAAGTATAAATTTATTCTCTCAGACCACAGTTGAATAAAATTAGAAATAAATTCCAACAGAAGCACTCATCCATATACAAAATCATGGAAACTAAACAACCTATGGATGAATGATAGTTGGGTCAATAGGAGATCATGTTACAAATCAAAGGATTCTTTGAACTAAATGATAATGGAGACACAAGTTATCAAAATCTGTGAGATAAAGCAAAAGCAGTCCTCAGAGAAAAGCTTATAACCTTAAAATGCTCACATCCAAAATATACCAACAATCTACAAATCATCTCAAGGAACTGGAAAAAAAAAAAAAAAAAGCAAACCAATCTCCACCCCAGCAAAAGAAAGGAAATAACCAAGATCAGAGCATAACTAAATGAAATTGAGAACAAAAAACCTATACAGAAGATTAATGAAACAACAAGTTGTTTTTTTAAAAAGATAAATAAAATTGACAAGCCTCTTGGTAGATTATCCGGAAACAGAACAGTATGGACTCTAATAAGCTCAATTAAAAATTAAAAAGGAGAAATCACAAATGATATCACAGAAATACAAAACATCATCTCAGAATACTATAGACATCTCTATGCTCATAAACTTGAAAATCTGAATGAAATGGACAATTCTTGGAAATATACAAACTCCCTAGGCTTAATAAGGAAGAAATAAAACTGAAAAGCACTGAAATTGAAGCTGCAATAAAAAATCTTCCAAAAAAAAAGTCCCAGAGCAGATGGTTTCACACCCAAATTTTAACAAACTTATGAAGAGAACTTGTATCTATACTGTAGATACTATCCCATAACATCGAGAAGGAAAGAATCCTCCCCAATTCATTCTATGAAGCCAATATCACCTTGATACCAGAGCCAGAAAGGATACAACTTAAAAAGAAAACCACAGACTTGTATCCCTTATGAAAATAGATGCAAAAATTCTCAATAAAATCTTTTCTAACCAAATTCAGCTGCACATCAAAGAAAAAAATAATTAATCACAACAAAGTGGGCTTCAAAACCCAGAGGTGCAAGAGTGATTCAATATATGCAAATCTGTAGGTGTAATTCACTACATAAATAGATGTTAAAACAAAGACCACATGATCCTTTCAACAGAAGCAGAGAAAGCATTTGACAAAATTCAGCACCTTTTTATAAGAGCACTTAACAAAATTGGTATAGATGGGATATATGTATACAAATGTATAGATTTAGATACCTCAAAATATCAATGCCATTTTTTACAAATCTAGAAAAAAATAGCTCTATGCTTTGTATGGAACGAGAAAAGACCTCAAATAGCCAATGCACTCTTATGTCATAAGAACAAGGTGGGAGGCATCACTTTATCAGACTTCAAGTGATACTACCAGGTTATGATAACCAAAACAGCATGGTATTGGTATGAAAATAGAGACACAGACCTGAAGATCAGAACAGAGAACCCAGGGATGAAACCATCCTCATATTCCCATTTGATTTTTGACAAAGTAGATAAAAACATATACTGGGGAAATAAGCCCTCTTCTATAAATGGGGCTGAGAAACCTTGATAGCCACACGTAAAGGACTGAAACAGGATCCACACCTGTCACCACTCACAAATATTAATTCAGATGGATGAAAGACTTAAACATAAGGCAGGACACTATAAGAATTGCAGAATAAAACATTGAAAAAGCTTTTAATAGATATCAGCCTAGGGAAAGAATTTATGAATAAGATCCCCAAAGCAATCACAGCAACAACAAAAATGAACAGATAGCGTCTGATCAAATCAAAACGTGTCTGCACAGCCAAGGACACTATCAATAGAGTAAATGGACAACCCACAATGTGGGAGAAAATATTTGCATGCTGTACATCTGAAAAGGATTCAGTCTTTGCAGCATTCGACAAGGATTTTCTTGCCTTTCCTGGTCTAAAGCTCTTTAGGTTTTTTCCCTGCCTCTCTGACTTCTCAAATGCTCTGGGAGATGCTTCCTTCTCTTCAGCATTCAAATGTGGGAAGGAGCTATCCCAGATCTCCCACTATGTACAAACTCTCTGTGCAAGCTCATTTTATGACACTGACTTCACCTATACCCCACAAGGGAGTAAATTATACATATATAACAATATATGGCTGTTAAAAATTCACTGAAAGTAATCTCATATAGAAATTTCCAATTCTCTTTTTGTCCCTTAGATCTCTCTATGGCATATACACAAAGCCAGCTGGACTCCGTCCAGTGGTCTAATAACAGCTTATAAATATGTTCAACAGTGGACTACCCTTCCAGACCCACTGCTTTGCTTTTTCTTATCTCTTGTCAAATGGTGTCTCTACCTAGTCACCCCAGCTACTAGCCTGAGAGTCATTCTTGATTTTTCACTGACCTTCATCCATCTCCACCAACCTGATTTGATCACCAAGTTCTACAGACTTTTTAAATGTTCATTTACTTAGTTTTTAAAAATATTTCTTCCTCTTTGTCCTCAATGCCACTGTGTTGTTTAGATCCTTCTTGTTTCTCACCTGAATTACTATAATATCCACCTAAGAAGCGGTTTTCCTGCCTCAACCATCAGCTCTTCTCCAATCCATTCTGCAGACATGATGCCCAAGAAGGAAAATGCACCCTTTTATGAAAGATTGTCCAGAATTCTCACAGCTTTCAGGAAAAGGTACCATTTTATCCTACCTATTTCTCCGGTTTATTTTTCGTCTTCTCCCAAATACCCCCAGCATTCTCCACCTTCAAATTCCCACTTTTTCTTCAAGGCTCAGTTCAATAATTATCAGTCTGTGAAGCTATCTCTGGCTGCACTTGGCTAAGATATGTGTTCATCCTCTGTCTTCCTTCGGGTCCTGTGTGTATTTCCATTATGGACTTGATCACACTGCACTAAAATTATAATTTTTAAGTACTCTCGTGGCTTTCTGGTTAGACTATAATTATAATTTTGCTTTCTAGCATTTTTAACTATTCATATGCTTTACACATATTAAAAAAGAGACCTATTTCTTAGTATCTTTAAAAAGATATGGAATATAGTATTGCACTCAATTTAATATGCCTGGTATATAAATAATATTTGTTCTCTTTCTTTACTTTTCTTTGCTAGGAATAAGCTGAGTAACATTGGGAAATCGTTATGTTAGCTGTTATAAGCAGCAGGCTCATTATCTGTGGAATTATCTCTAAGGTCTTTGCGACACTTATCTTCATATTTATGTGGTTCTTTCTACATAAATATTGCATAATTAGGCATTTAATAAAAGTTATCGTGGTTTACCATTGTTTAATAAAAAGGTTCTAGTTCAAAGTGTTCTTAGACGTAGATTTTTGTTCCTACACTATGGAATTGTGCTGTTTGGGGTGTGTGTGTGGGGGGTATAAAAAGTGATTATATATAATATATATACATAATGATTTTACATAATATTTAAAGTGGTTAATAACAAGAACATATCTTTGAAAAGTAAAGGAAGAGGAGGAAGAGGAGGAAGAGGAGGAAGAGGAGGAAGAGGAGGAAAAGGAGAAAGAGAGAAAGATAGAATCTTGCCCAAGAGAAAAGTAAGAAATGTAAAAGTCCAAACTAGAAGCAAGTGAAAGCAGGTGCTTCCACCACACAGGTTATGTGGAATGGTAATAAGCCATTTGGAATCTGAGTCTAAGTGTCCTAGCATGCAAATGAAAAAAGCAACAATGTCAGATACTAGAATCATCACAGCAGAAGTAAGGCTTTCCTAGCAAAAACATCTTGAGTTTCTCCACTCTGAGCTCCGTGTACCAGGCACCAAATAACATACCAGACGTTACCTCAACACAATTCCTAAATAACAGATAAACACAAACTTGATGAGGCTGTACTTTACAACACCCTCCAAGAAAAGGCAAAGCCATCACTTGAAAAGTCTGTGAAGACGACTTCCATGCGTGGCTAAGATATATCTCAATAGTGTTGTCTTCTGATCAACTTTTATTAAAAATAAAATCCAGAGGCCAGTGGCGGTAGCTCATGCCTATAATCCCAGCACTTGGGAGGACATGGTGGGTGGATTGCCTGAACTCACAGGTTTGAGAGCAGCCTGAGCCCGAGCAAGACCTCATCTCTAAAACACAGCCAGGTGCTGTGGCAGGGGCCTGTAGTCCCAGTTACTCAGGAGACTGAGGCAAGAGAATCACTGAAGCCCAGGAGTTTGAGGTTGTTGTGAGCTGTGACACCATGGCATTCTACCAAGGGTGAAAAAGTGAGATATGAGGTGCTCAGCAGATATGAGGCGCCTACATTGGGTCTCATCGCCTTAGGTGTTTAAGTGTATGTGCTTTTTGATTAGTAACAGCACAAAAAAAACCCAAAAAAACCCATACTTTTCATTCAGAGAATGTTGTGAAACACATCTTTGAAGACTGTTTAAGCTATCACTAGATTGTAATCTTGTTTACTTTGGTGATTCAATTCATTTCTTCATAGACATAGAAAGTGTTTTTCAAATTAATATGTATCCTGCTTTCTTTGTGGTAAATCTGTATCAATTTTAAACAAACTTACTCTCTTGTAAGATGTAATCTCACGATTCAGCTGCTGAAATGGTGAGAGAAGGCTCTGCAGACGAGGCTGGAAACCAGGACTCTAGTCTAGATCAGCGAGACCACATCTGGCAGTGTCTGAGCATTGGGGCAGCTGTCAAACAAACGTTCACTCTACCTTCAACTTCCTGATTCTAAAAATTCCAGTTCAGTTTCAGGTTAAATATCCTTTTAGATCAAGGAAAACAAATGAATAAAACTCTGTATGTAAAAATATCACTTCTCTCTGACGTATACTTCTTATTTCCCTAAATTTCTTAACTCTAAGGAGAATTGATGCTTTCTCTGTTAACTTTCTGTTTCCTTTGAAGTTCCTGAAAATTTCAGGCTAATCAATCCCCAGGTGGTTCTATTTCAAGTGTTATGCTTTGCAGCAAAGAGCATCTCTCGGAGCTTTAGCCCTAATTTTGCTGTGAATGTTCTCACCTCATTTCAGAGAGGAGCAAAGCTTCCTGTGCAGGGCCCCACCTCTGTGCCTCCTTACAGCATCTCGCCTCTGATCACCATGGCCAACACTGACCTCCAGGAGGAGCTTATTGAGTATTTCTTCTTCTTCTTTTTTTTTTTTTCAAAATATTAAGGGAGTCCCAATGTTTTTGTTTCATGAATACCTTTTATAATGCTTAAGTTGGGGCTTTTAGTGTGCCCACCACCTGAATAGTGCCCATTGCACCGGGCAGGTAGGTCTTTACCCCTCTCCTCTAAGCTCCCCCTGCCTTAATCTTCAATGATCTTTACATCTCTCTGTGCCCATCTGTGATGGCTAATTAGTTTCCAATTATTAGAGAGTACATGTGGTGTTTAGTTTTCCATTCTTGAGATGCTTCACTTGGGAAAATGGTGACCAGTTAAATGTAAGCTGTTGCTAAAGATAATTATTTATTTCCTTTTTTTTTCAATTTTTTTTTCTTTATTTTTTATTGTTGGGGATTCATTGAGGGTACAATAAAACAGGTTACACTGATTGCATTTTTTAGGTAAAGTCCCTTTTACAGTCGTGTCTTCTGCCCAAAAGGTGTGGCACACACCAAAGCCCCACTCCCCTCCCTCCTTCCCTCTCTTTGCTCTTCCTTTCTGATTTCATTTCTTTTTCTTTCTTTCTTTTTTTTTTTTTTTAAGCAGGAACTCAACTTTATTGGGTCAAGCGGCCACTTATATAGAGCGTGGGGAAGGGGCAGGGAAAAAAGGCAGGGGATGAGGTGCATGACAGGGTTGGGCCAATGGCATGGTACCACATTGGCTGTATCTAGGTAGAGGCAGTTTCAGGCTAGGCCTTGCTGAGTCATTGCTATGCAGAAGTAGCTCGATGGATCTACTTGTAGTCAGGCTCCAGAAGTTGCACTAGGCCTCAGGCACATGGCAGGGCCCAACAATTCCCTCTTTTGTTTTTTGTATGGCAGAAAAACATAGCCTCTGTTGTGTGTTTGTGTGTGTGTGTGTGTGTACCACATTTTATTAATCCACTCATGAATTGATGGGCACTTAGGTTGATTACACATCTTTGCAATTGCAAAGTTCAAAATATTTGAACTCAGCTGCAATAAATATTTGAGTGCAAGTATCTTTTTGATAAAATACCTTCTTTTCCTTTGGGTAGATATTCAGTAGGGGGATTACTGAGTTGAATGGTAAGTCTATATTTATTTCCTTGAGGAACTGCCATACTGTCTTCCATACAGATTATACTAATTCAGTAACATCAACAGTGCATATGTGTTCCTTTCTCTCTGCATACAAACCAACATTTGTTGTTTTTGGACATTTTAATAATGGCCACTGTGACAGAGTAAGGTGATACCCTCATTGCGGTTTCAGTTTTTATTTCCCTGGTGATCAGAGATGTTGAGCGTTTCTTCAAATGTTTGTTGGCCATTTGTTTCTCTTTTTCTGTGAAAGACTTGCATTCATGTCTTTTGTTCATCTTTTGATAGGGTTATTTTTTTTCTTGCCAATTTGTTTGAGTTCTTTGTAGATTCTGAGTATCAGCCTTTTATCAGATATATAGTTTGCATATATTTTTTCCCATTCTGTGGATTGTCTATTTGCTCCGTTGATTATTTCCTTTGCTGTGAAGAACCTTTTTAATTTAATCCAGTCCCATTTATTTATTTTTGTTGTTTCTGTGTTTACCTTTGGGAAAAACTCTTTCAGACATCAGCTGAGGCAAAGAATTTGGCTTATAGCTTATGGAATATTTCTATTTATTTCCCCACACACCTGCTCAACTCCTCCCCAAGGATAAGGATAAGGCAAGATCAAGATACTCTACTTGCAAGGAGAAAGAGTTTTTTTTAATCTAAATTGTTCAAATTCTAGGACCTCACACTGGCACAGCTTTCAAATAAATTAAGGTAGCAGTGCTTAAGTGTGGAGTCTGCCTCTCTGGTCCCTTGCTTCCATGGAGGGTAGAATGGTAATGGAGGCCAGAGCCAGTCACCTTCCAAGAATCCAACCATGTCTCTTTGCCTTAAGGGCTGACCCTAGCTGAGGATTGACAAGCTGGAGCAGGGAACTTCACACTGGGGCAGGAACCTTCCTCCTTCCCTTGCTCTCTCTCTTTCTCTCTCTTCTTGTTCTACATTCTCCCATCTTTAGTTCCACATTCCCGCCCTCTTGAGTGGTAACATTAGAGACCTGCTTTCAGAATAGCCCTATGGCTTAGGGAGGAAATATGCTCTGAGGACAGCTGACTCACTGGAGAGGGATATTGGAGATGGAAGCCGGCCCCAGGTGATAAAGACATGAGATGCAGACTTGCTTTGTCAGACTTTCTCTTGCCCTTGGAAATTCGCCTCAAGAGGTATCCATAGAAAGGCAGGACTTAGTTATTTCTGAATTCCTTTGCCAAATAACACTACATGAGAACCATCTTAATTGCAATTCAATTTACATAACAACAATTTGGTATAACTAATTTTAACCGATTCCATTATTTTCAGTAGCAACTAGAGAAATGATAGCCAGCTCCTTTCTCTACTATTCCCTTTTTATAATCAGTGGGAGTAGAGGGTTGGCTTTTAAAATCTCTACTTCTTTCCCATCCACTATGCAGACTTAGCAGAGTCAATTAGGAAACAATGGTTATATTTTTAAAGCCATGTGTCTTAGTAACTGAATGTTGCTGCCTTAGGATTTGATGCAGAAGCTTTTTCAATCTTGTTCTTTTAAAACTTTTGAATATCTTTTCCTTATTTCCCAATAAGATCAATTTCTTAAATTTTTCATAGTTATGTTTCCCTATATAATTTACTCTTTTACTGACTAAAGTCTGGAGTATAAAGGCCACAGCCCATAATTATAATTCTCATTTCTTATTTTGCCATGCACATAATAAGTGTGCAATGAATAGCGACTAGAAAAAATGAGTAAAAGTCATAGAAAGATAATCACAAGAGAAGTAAGATAGCCAGTAAATGTAAAAATAAAACCCCATATTCATTTTTCCTAGTAATTGTAGAAATGCACAAACTATCTATCAAATTGGTAAGGATACTAATATATTTTAACATTTGATTGATGTTGTAAGAATTGTCAGAGAATGTCACTGAGAGATTAAAAATAATTCTGGCAAACAATTCGGCAATATGTATTAAAAATCTTTCAAATTTACATTGGCAAGAAATATTTCATGACACAGAACAATTCTTGGTATATAGTGCCAATGTTATTATTATTCAATAAGTATTTATTAAGGGTTCATCTTGTGTCAGGAACTGTTTCAAGTAAACAAAACAAAACTCACGTATTCAGGGGACTTCCAGGGAAAACAAAGGCAGCTGATGACAGGTTCCGTGGGTGGTGTGACCACACGTGCCTCTTCCCTGGGAGAGGCCTAGTTTAAGGTTCCTTTGCACCAAGTGCAAAGCATTAATAACCAGGTACTCCAGGGGACTAATGGGGAGGGTGCTGTTTTAGGGATGGTGGTCAGGGGACCCCTCTAGGGCAGAGGCTGGGATACAGAGAAGCAGTGAGCCCCCCTCCTCTCTGAGGGAAATCACCCAACAAAGGGAAGACCAAGGGAGGGGAAAGCACCTCACAGGTTTGAGGAGCTGTGAGGGAAGAGTGTGGCCAGAGTGCAGAGAGTGACAGGAGAACAGAAGGCAGAAGGACGTGGAAACAGACAAGGCTGAGTGGACAGAAAACCTTACTTCAACGTTCATCCCAGTTTTCTGCAATGTTAAAACAAGTTTCATGAGGACCCAACCTTTTCTTTTTTTCCCAAACAAAACTATTCCCAATATGCTCTGGCCAGCAGAGTTCGTTATTGTCATTTACACAGAGAACACTGGGACCGGGGCACTGTCTGCTTGGAATGAGACGTCTTTCTATACAACGAGGTAAGTCAGAGCTTGACAGCTGAAGAACCACAGAGGGGCTGTGAGCCACAGGTGGGGAGAATTTCCTGCCCAGTGTCCCTTGGGATGCAACTTTTGTCTACCTTGTTCTAGGACCATCCATGTACTGTGTTTGACATAATTGAAAACATTTCAAAGTCAATGAAAGTTTCCCATATAGAGATGAATTGGCCAACATTTGTTATTTTAGTCACAGAATGACAAATTATCAGAGGACTTTATTTTTATATTTTTAAATTAAACCCAGAGACACACAGGCACTGTGTGGGAGGGGAAAACTGGGCCGTCACTTTTGTTCTCTGCACCAGGACCAGTGACCAGATTCTTAATCAAGAGGAAGGTAGCCAAGAATTACACTCCATCTGTATAGGATTTTGAAAAATCAACACCACTGGTTTGCACCTTCTGTTAATTAATGCTTTATATCCAATCCATTTCAAACACTGTTTGGGCACCAAGTGCAAAGCACCCCGTCATATAGGGCAGCTGTTTTCAAGCCATCTCTGCTTATTCACCCCAAAGAACACTGAAAACTCAGGCACACACTCATGCCCTTTTTGTTTTTTGGGTTTTTTTTTTTTTGCATGACTTCTAAATTTTCAATCACAGATTCAATTTGTGCAAAATATCTAATTTCTAGTAGACTGTAACTATAAACTTTATAAAGTAAACTATCACATTACTCTTTGAATACAAATACCACAGTAATTGGCCATCCACCATCATGAATTTAAAAAACATGAACCAATGCTTCCAGAGTTGTTACTTTTACATTGCTCATTTTTCTCCTTGAACTACTATTTCCATTGTTGTTAATATTCCATCTCTTCCTCTAACATAGGTATATACATTAAAATTCATTTGTTTATTTATTTCACTTGGCCTCAGGTTAAAAGTACTAAATTATTTTTCTGCACTGACTTACCATTAACAGTAACATATTATAAATCTTAATAAATAATGATTATACATAAAATTTAAAATTTATAAATGGTTTTACTATTATTACATTAGATATTGTCTGGCATTAAATCCATTCTCAATTTTAATTTTTGTAGACATAAGTGCTGAAAAAAATTCAATGACATAAATACGTAGATGAGAACGGGCATTTTGTTACAGCACTGTCGCCAATTCTATGGACTCCTTCCAAATTGTATGCCAGATATCACAAGGCGTCCTGTGATCAAAAATGTTTATTCTTAGGCGAAAACTTGTTTGGAGCTATCCTTAGCTCCAAAACTTGTGGAAAGCAAAATATTAAAAGCAGATAATTTTTTAAAAGCATGACTTTTTTCTTTTTCTCTTCTTCTTTTTTTTTTTTTTTTTTTTTTTGCAGTTTTTGGCCAGGGCTGGGCTTGAACCCACCACCTCTGGCCCATGGGGCCGGCACCTTACTCCTTTGAGCCACAGACGTCACCAACACCACTTGTTTTGGTTTTGGTTTGTTTTTGTACATTTATTTAGATACTAAACATATCATTCTCAATTTCTGGAAAGGATACTCAAAGGATTTACCAACATGATTTAAATTATTATTAATTATATCAGCTACTCATTCACTATGAGACATAGTATACTAAATATGTTAATACAAAGGTGTGACAATTAAGTTTGTGAACTCATCCTAGAAAAAGTGCTACATACTTCGTTGCTGAATATCACTGTGGTCACCTTTGAAGTACTCTCCTTGGGAAGCTACGCACCCTTGCCAGTGCTTAGTACATTCCTCAAAGCAATTTTGGACTCTTATACTGGAATGGCCCTCAAAGCTGTCACCACCTTACCCTTGATCTCCTGATTATCTGCAAGAGGTCTCCCTTTCAATATTTCTTTTACCTTAAGGGAAAGAAAAAAGCTATTGGGGGCCAGATCTCATAAGTAGAGAAGGTGTCCCAGTACAGTTATTTTTTACTGGCTAAAAACTCCCTCACTAACAGTGCCGTGTGAGCTGGTACATGGTCGTGATGTGAGAGCCATGAGTTGGCCAAGATTTTCAGTTAACATTTTGTTTCTCTATTGATATTTACTTAGTCTGCTATGCCTCTCACAGTCAAATGACAATTTTGACACACACTTTCATGAATTTTTGTAGTGTTTTCATCAGCTGTGCTTATTACTGGCTGCCCTGACCTCTAATCAGTGACTCTCTCCCCACAGAAATGCATTTAATCCATTTGTACTTGCCAGTTTCTTCATGGCATTATCCCCATGACGAACTAACATGTCCCTGTTTTCACTTCAACTCTTGCCAAGTTTAATTAGAAATTTAATGGGGTTTTTTTGTTGTTGTGGCTCTAATTCAGTGGTTCTCAACCTTCCTAATGCCATGGCCCATTACAGTTGCTGTGGGTCATGAACTACAGGTTGAGAACCACTGCTCTAATTCAAGCTCTAACATTCTTTCAATGGCACACAAAACATGCAACAACAATAATGAACACCACTCAGGAAGACACTGCCACAAGTCAAGATGAACACAGCTGTATATACCAAAGTTGTGAAAACTTACTGAGTTGTCTGTACAGTGCTACCAACGTGAGCACAGTGACAAGTTTGCAATCTTAATTGTCAGACCTATTTAAGAAACTTTGGAAGGTGCTATTATGTGGAAGAAATGCAGAAATGACATAGGTATGAACTCTGCCATCAATGATCGCAGAGTCTGGTCATATGAGGAAGAAGGGAATAGATGTTGTGAGAGACACAGAGAGGAAGGAATATCCAAGCTCAGACATGGAGAAGATTACTTTCTGGCCTCTGCAAGGAAGGTTGTGAGGAATTCGGCCATGAGCAGACAGAGTGAGAACATTCTATGAAGTGCGGGATACAATATTAAGAGATTCAAATGGGCATATATAACAAAACAAAAAATATATATATAGTAAATGTGGAGTGTACAGATCTAAGGAAAAATAGAACTGGCAAAAGAACTAAGTTAGAGGAGGCTCAAGAATCTGATGCTTATTCTAAAGGCAGTGGTATTTTAAAAATTATAAAATTATTGTAGAAGTACTATATATTAATTATAGAAAATGTAAAAATTATTCACCACCTAGTTCTTTACTGTTATTAATATCTGATGTATGTTCTTCCAAATTTTTATGCATACCTCATATTTCCAGAACATAGAATAGGACCTGCAACATAGTAGGCTCTCAACAAATAGTTAAATAAGTATTATTAAAACTAGGAATTTTTTATGTGCCATTTTGTAAATTGATTTTGTTTTTACTTAGTGTTTTAAATAGGTGTTTTCATACCAATTGAGTATTTGTACTTGTATATCATTTTTCACGGCTACATGGTATTTAATTATATGGATACATGCTAGTTTTTCATAATTGCAGCACTGTTACCAAGTTTTAGCTATTATAAACAATGGTGCTATAAGAAATTACTATAGATTACTAGAATTTAATTGGCTGAAATTATGCATGAGTAAGTTTAGAGGATTTATGAACAAATTGCATCAATTTACACTTAAACTACTGTTCACAGAATATGTTTATTCTTAAAGTCAATTATATTGGGTAGTTTTTAAAAATCTTTATAAATAAGAAAGTTAAAAAACTGGACCTCACTGTAAATTATGTTTCTTTGCTTTCTAGGATGGCCGAGTATTATTTTTCACATGTCTATTGGCTGTTGAATGCCTATTTCTTTTCTTTATAGACAAAAGTTTTCTGCAAGGGAGGAAAGTAATGTAATAAGAGCTGCATTTGAAGAAGCATTTATCAGGGGGTTAGAGTGGACAAGAAAGGCAAAATAGTACAGAGATGGTTAACAGTGGAAATGGTAGAGAACGGTTTCTAAAACGCAATTTCAGGCCCAAGACAGTGATTTGAGGCATTGAGAGATGAGGAGGGGAGGGGGCATGATGCACTCCTTTTTTTATAACACTGGCTGAGGAAGACAGGCCAGAGTAACTTGAGTTATGCTGGCGTACGCTTGGACATCTTCTTAGGCATCTGGATAAGAGCTCTCTGTCCCTCTGTCCTGATGAACATAAAGAAAAAGGGGGTGTGGGTGGAGTTAGAGCTCAGAGGAGGCAGCAAAAGAGAACAGTATGGGGGGCAGAGTGGTGGGTTTGGTCCTTTGAATCATCAGGAGAAGAGACAAAGAGAGAGAATCTAGAGAACTTTAATGATGTGTAAATATATGCATGTTTGGGTGTGAAAATATAAAACAAGGCAGAATATGCTAACTCCAAGACATAGACTGCGAAATAGAGTGGGAGGGAGCAGACGGGGCAGAGGCCCCTCCTGGTGGGGACGTGGGTGCCACATTCATGGAAGGGGCGGCATCTAAGCTGGCGTTGGCTGGGTGGGTTCAGGCTGCCGCTGAAGCATCCTCGTGCTGGGAAAGCATGGCAGGAGGGCCTCTGAGACAGCAAGTAGGGCAGTGGGCTTGAAGAATAGAAAGCAGGAGGCTTTGGAAAGTAGACACTGTGGGAGGTAGAGGGAGGGAGCCGCGGGCAGGGAGGTCACAGCCAGACACTCCCAGAATCCCAGGATCCACACCCGACGTCAGGCCCACACCCCGATTCTCAAATGTACTTTCATGGTCATGGTGACACTGGACTGTCTCTCTGACCCTGAGATTGTTATCCTTAATTCACAGATCAGGAAATGGAGGCCCAGGAAGCTACGTATTTTGCCCAAGATCTCTGAGGGGAAAGGAAAGAACTGGAAGGGCAGGTCTGTTGATTTCTGCAGCGACATTTCTAGCTTACCCTAAATGCCTTTTATTTGACTCTGAGGCAGCAAGAATCCTCTGAAGATTTCAGAGTGGCATGATCAGAGCTGGTAGATATTATAAAACCAAATATATTAGTCATTTTCAGTACTTTGAAAGTTCTCAAAGAACAGTAGAACTTTGCCATGACTGGCATATTTTTATCTAGTTCAAAGGTTCATCAAAGTCCTTTACAGATTAATGACTTCAAGTTTGCTTGCGACGGCGTAGGTAAACGGAGCAACCTAATTATGTTCTCAGCATATCAAATACTGCAGCTCACTCTGCCTAAATCTAATTTAGATATTTATACACTTTCTAAAAATAGAAAATTGAGAATTATCCATTATCCAGAACTAGTCATTCAATTAACAAGGAGATAAATACTAAAGAGCCTGATCCCAATCATCAGAAAATGAGGGCACAGGGAGATTGAGGACATAAAACCTCCAACTGTCACGGCACACCTTGGCAAGAATGGACTCTGCTATCCTCGGGGTGACTGGCGTTTTTCAGCTGTAGTCTCTGTCCTGAGCATTTCACACTCTGAATCTTACCATTGTCCCTCTGCAGACAGAAAAAAAGAAAAAGGAAATGAAAAAACATTGAGGCTCTGAACAGACCCCTGACTTGCCCCAAGAGGCCAGGTTATGGTTCTAACCCAGACTGGCCCCCTTTGGTAGAAGCTACATTCCATTTGGTGTGGCCTGGCCCTGGCGCATATGATATGAGGAGGCATCAAAAGTGTTGCCTTTTCTAGCCATTCAACATTATTGACTAAAGGGAAATTTTGCTACGTAGTACCCATGAGTACAATGGAAAAAATAATGAAAATTGAAGATTCCTCTCCTACGTTTTCTTCTTGCAAATTGCAGAAGAAAAGTTAGTTATTTTAAAAGATGTAAATTGGGTGGATTCTTCGGTGCATTCTTTCTTCTCTTCTTAGGTGTTCTCTCTGCCACCTGATTGGGCAGAGGCTGGATGACAGGTGCGAAATGTGAATGTAATCAGTGGCCATGTAAATGTGATGCTCCTAGTAAGTGTGTGCTAACACCCACCCACACCCCAACCCCCAACCCTCCCACCCCGGACTTCTCCCCTGGGCTCCAGAGGAATCCTAACATCAAGTGCCTGGCTGCTAACAGATTGAAGGATATGAACTTCCAGTAGGAGTGTGGTAAGCAAAGGGAGCACTTGGTCCACTTGGCGAAACTAAAGGCTCCCATGAAGTTAACTCCTAGTGGATTTTGAAGAACAATGACGTAGGGCACAGAAATGAAGGCAGATTTGTGGAGCCAGACGGAATCGGATTCAAATGCCAGCCCTACCATGTACTAGCTGCAGCATTTGAGATCCAGTTACTTAACTGGTCTGAGGCTCAGTCTTTTCATCTGCAAAATGGGATGTAGAGTATTTGCTCTACAGAAATATTATAAAATTTACATGAAGAGCACGTAGGTGGTTTCCTGACACAGAGTAAAGGCCTAACAAAGGTTGATATCCTTAGCTATCTAGGGAGAAATCAAATTAATAAATCTCACAGGAGGAAAAAATAATGTGGTGATAAGCTGATATAAATTCATATTTAATAGCACATAATATGAAGAAAAGTTAGAAATATTTTTACCTCTAATCAAAACATTTCAGTTGTGTATTACATAAGTAATAGTAAATAAATATGGATAGTGGTGAATTTGAAAGACTTAGTATTTTATATTCCAAATCAATTTGAAAATATAGTATTTTACAATAGTTTAGTTTCTTTATAATGTTACTATCCTCAGCAGCAATCCTTTCCTAACCTAACAAAATCCTCAGTTTCAGTAAACACTTCCCATTATAGCTTAAATTTTACCTCCTACTGAAAAAGCAATGATACTGAATGACTTTCATCACCTGTAATATCAGAAGATCAAACAACATTCTGGAAAGGCACGGAGACCTAAATTTCCACTTCCTGTTTCTCAGATTAGAACTACAAAGACAGGATCAATTGGGAATAGATCTGGAAATCAATTAATATAATAGAAAGCATGAACTTGGGCTACAACACTAAGTTAAGGTACATTACTCATTTTACAACATAGAAGGTGGTAACAGATTTCTCAAAATTGCCACTGTTGTATTTTTAAATGTCTTGCTTTGAAATGGGACATCATTGCCATATTTTTCCCATGAAGAATATGTTATTATTTTCTTCTTGCTCATAATTCCTTAACAAAGGAATAGTTTGTTGAGAAGATACAAATTTCCAGGGATTCCTCTTTCTTATCCTTTAGAAGAGACTTAAATACGGACTCTTAAGCACGTAGCAAAAAAAAAGAATAACAGAACCATTCCTGTACATGAAGAACTAAGGGTCACACGATGAGTCATATCAGTGGTGATCTGGATGCTTTCACCCACTTTAAGTGACAGTAAAAAATATAGGACATGCAGATTGGAAGGAAAAAATTAGTGACACAATGAGACATTTTTTTAATTGTTTTTTCTAAATCCTCTAGCACCATATTTGACTTTGAGGTACATGTACTCTGTGGGGCCCCACTCTATGAACTTTAGAAATGATTCATCTTTTTTATTCTTCTGACTTAATAATTTAAATAGAAAACATCAGCTGGGCACAGTGGCTCATGCACTTGGGAGGCTGAGGCAGGTGGATTGCCTGAGCTCACAGGTTCAAGACCAGCCTGAGCAAGAGATAGACCCCATCTCTAAAAAATAGCTGGGTGTTGTGGTGGGCACCTGTAGTCCCAGCTACTTGGGAGGCTGAGGCAAGAGGATCACTTGAACCTAAGAGTCTGAGGTTGCTGTGAGCTGTGACACCACAGCACTATACTGAAGGTGACAAAGTAAGACTCTGTCTCAAAAAAAAAAAATTGAAAAAAATCAAAACAATGTATCATGTGTTGTTTTTAGGCAAGGAAAGTGAATTTGTATATAGATGTGTTCAATGCTATTCAAAAATAACATGAGTAGGGAAAGAATGAATTTATTCTGTGTACAACAATTATATAAACTCATTTACTTTCTTTTTTAAGAGAGAGAATAGGACTTGGTAATTGTAATGAAGGTACAAAGCTTACACGCTTCTCATTTAAAAACCACGTGGAAAACAATTCACAACCATAACCTTGAGCTGGAATTCACTGATCTTCCTGGTCTTTCCAACAATGGGCTGCTTGCCCTGAGTCCATCTAGGTCTGGAGAAGACTCAGGAATAGAATCAAGGTTCTGCCATGTACTAACTGGGGGGGCCAGAGATAAAAACTCAGCTCTCTGATTCCAGCTCTCTGGCATCCTCACATGTAAAAATGAACACAGTGATTCCTAACTTTCACATTGTGGAGATTCAATACAATGGCTTAAGTAAATGTACATTGCAAACTATAAAGCATTCCAGTAATTTATTTTTAATACTTAGAAATAAGCAGGACTTGGCAATACCTACTCAGTGACTCTTCTGGTGATGCTGAATGAGAAGGATTAATAGCATGATACAAATATAAATTTCAAGTTTTATGTCAAATGGCACGATGTTAAATTCCACTTCATTTAATAGAGATACATACATCTTCAAAATTTTCAAGCCTTCCTTGAATTTTTCATTGAACCTTTTTAGGGTTGTTTCGTTTTGCTAATGCATGATCTGCCCTTGGGAGTTCCAAACCTGCCACGGTGAGGTTCTTTAGGCTCAGTCTTCTTTTAAAATTTAATTCATTCTATGACATGAAAATATCAAAATAATAAATCTTAAAGATAATATTTCTTGATTATGTAAAAATATGTCAGCAACTAATTAAATACTTCAGATTATGTAAGAAAGAAAAAGGAGAAAGTAAGGTAAAGGAAAAAAGAAAAAATTCCTGAATTTCTCATTCTACACAGAGAATAAAGATTTTCTTTAATTCTTAATATTAATGATTAAAGAGTCATTTTCATTATTGGTTAAGTTAAACTTAAGATCATGGGGGGAAAGATTATAGATTTTCAAATAGGGGGAAATAAATATGTAAAGAACAAAAATCTGGAAGGACAGGGACCGAAACGTTAATGTTGTAAGAGGAATTGCTTGGGAGTAGTTGAGTTATTTTGTCAATTGGCTTTTTTCTCCTTCCTGAGTTTTCTATAAGGGGTACATTTAACTTCTACAAACAAACAAAAAAATCCACAAACACTTGGTGAGTGGCAGCCCAAGCACATGTTCTTTCCTGCAAAGTTCATGTTGCACAACTCTAGGAGGTGCCCTTCACATCAGAATCTAGGTGAGGGGTTCATATTAGCTATAGAGGGCACACCTGGGAAAAGCCAGCTCTGAAACAGTAAGAAGGAAGCACAGTGTACAGCCAAGTGCGTTACACAACCTAACCCCCTAATTATTTCAGAAGTCTCCAGATAGCTGAAGGTACCTCCTCCTCTGAGAAGTCCCTCCTGTTTGTCAGTCCCCCCACAGGTGTGGCAGGCACCACCACACCTGGCATTTATTAAGCTCCAGCTATGGGGAGAAGGGCTGTCCTGGGAAATTAACTTATATCGCCCTGTTTAATCTTCAGGACAGCTCTCTCTGTGAAGTAGATAATTTCATCCTTTGTCTTAAACCTGTGCATCCAAGACAAAGCCAGGTTAGGTGCCTAAGGACAAACTTTGAAAAAGTCTCAGTGCTTCACAGGGCACAGAGAGCCCCCCAAACTTGCCTGTTGAGGTGACCCTTGTTTCTCTCTGCACAGCCCCACAGGAGCCTTTTGTCTCTGCCTCCTCCTACAGGTTTTATTTTTCTATCCCCCCAATCTCTTGATGTTCATTCCCCTTGATCTATTCAAACCTTCTATTGTGTAGTACCTGTAGTGTGATTTTCCCAAAATTCCCCTGCAGAAAAGAGTCACTTTATATTTGAATCCTTACAAAATCAATCATATCACAGGGTGCTCTCTCAACGACTTCACACTGAACAAAAGAGTAATTTAAGCTGCTCTAATGTAGTCCATGAATAAGTATGTCTTCCTTCTCCTCCATGAACCATTCATCTTACCTTGCGTTAAAAATTGGCCATTGTACCTTCTGTGAATGGAGGCAGCTCACTGTATTTGCTGCACTCCAGCCGGCAGCGAGCACAGGTAGACACACCTCAGACCGCAAGGGTTTCCAGAACACATCCAAGTTCTCTTGGACTCAGGTTGTACAACTTTTTTGTGTCCAAACCCCTGGAAACTGTCTGTTTCTGGACTGCATCGGCTCTTTAGAAATGCTGTTTGGATACTTAATTAGGTCCACCCTCCCCTTCCGGTGAACTTGACAACCTGCTGCCAGAGTTAATAATTAACAAGGTGTCACAATACCTCTCACAGCGCTCAATTCTTTGCTCACCTGCCTCACTGTCTCTTCCTGCTGCTTCTGAATTGCTCCAACTCCCCTGGGATACAAACTCCCTGTAATAAATCATGGCACAAAGGCACAGACTTTTGTGGCTCTAACTGAAATTCACAACTGGGCAAGCCCAGGAGGCAATCACCTGGCCACTGCCCTAACCCATATGCGTCCCCAGTGCTGCCTGAGCATAGGTGAGCATGAAGTTTTAATGAGGCCTTCGCTACAAATGCATTGTGCAATTACTGTTAAGATGGGCGAACATTTGGCCCAGAAAGAATTGCATTTTAAGCAATAGGGTTTCCCTATTAGCTGTTCCCAGCTATTAATTCAACCAGTTTGTTTATACATTTTGACAATTGTTCATGTGAAAGAGACCTGGGGATTTTATTTGACCACAATTTCATTATAAGCCAACAGTACGATGGGGCTGCTAATAAAAGTTAATGCCAGTTTAGGCTACATTAAAGAAAGGCGATATTGCCACTCGACTTTAGTCTCCATAGGTACATGGATCTTATTTTTCTCGACCAAATTTGGCAAGTACGGTTGTGCATGCAGAGACTCTGGCATGGAACGTGTGAAAACACAACTGTCCTTACAAGTCTAGAATGTGCGGTTGGCATGGACAAGAACAGCCATTTGTGCATCAGCCACTCATTTGCTCCCTCCTTGAAGCAAATGACAGCTGAACGCACACTCCCTGGCAGACTTTGTTCTAGATACAAGGGTCAGGAAGGCTTGTGCTCTGATGTTGAGAGTTTGTGTTCTTTTCTGAGGTACAAAGAGGCACCAAGACCAGGTGAGCTTTTGGGGTGAGTAGTGTTGCTATGAAGGGAGTTCATAGAAGGAGAATGAAAAAGAAAAGAAACATTTTATCTGAAGAATGAGAACCTCTTTTAGATTATCAGGCCCAGAGAGTGACGGAAATGTGACAACAATCACATTACCCTCTCCTTTTGAGCTAAGCAATCAAGCATTCATCTCTCAAAGCTACTAGCTGTGTGGGCTCTAGACTGACCGACTCCAAGCAGCCATAAATTAAGCTGAAGTTGCCACATGCTGGACACCATAGCTCAAAGCCAATCACTAATCAGTGTTATCTCTGTAAACCATCAGAATTCCCAGCAAACAACTGTTGTCATCACCCCTTCTCCCCCCAACATGCTGGTTTTCTGTTCCTCTTTAAAAACTCGAGCTTCTCCTGTGTTCTCGGGAGCACTTCCCAGGGTGATTTGAAGTGTTTTCAGGCCACAGTCCTCAACCTTGGCCCAAAACCACTCTCTGATTTAATTTTGCCTCCAGTTATTTTCTTGGGTAGACACCTGCCACGGTCTTGCACAGTTGGGAAAGGTGACATCACTGAAGAAGTGATGTCAAGGAGGGAACGTAATGGTTGAGGAGGGGTGAAGAAAACAAAAGTCTGGGTACAGGGTAGGAGAAGGTGGAGGCTGGCTCCCCAGGCAGATGGCACAGGATTTGATGTGGCTGTGGTGTCCAGAGCATGAGAGCAAAACTCAGGCTGGAGGGGTCAGCGAGGACTGGGTCTCTTAATCTCTAAGTTCCACTGAAGAAATAGCTACATGAACAAATGTTTTGAGGCAGTCCCTGAGTTACAAACATCTGACTTATGCCCAATTCATATTCACAAACAGAGGCCATTACAGTAAGTCCCTAGTTACAAAAACATCCAACAGATGGGCCATTTGCATTTACAGAGGCTATTCTAGGTGACAGGTGAATGTGCCCATTCCAACTTACATACAAATTCAACTTAAAAACAAACCTACAGAATCCATCTTCCATCTTGTTCATAACCCCAGGACAGTCTGTAATAAAAACAGGCTACACAGTCAGGTCAAGTGAACTCAAGAAAGTGCAAGGACTAAGCACTAATGGGAAGATAGGGGAGTCCATGACTAGCTTTGCCTGAGAGAAATCACAAAGATGCAGAATAAAGTTGGAAGGGTAAGGTAGGAGAAAAGGAGGAGAAAGAGGCAGGCTGCCCTCCATCAGAGAATGCCACCATGCTGGGCCACAAGGAGCCATTTGGTGGTGGTGGCATGAATGGTGTGAAGGGAGGAAGACAGAGAAGGGGCTGCAAATTCAGGCTGTGTCCTGATGTGGAAAGCCCGATAAGACACACGGGGGACTTGAACTTTACTCTTAGTAAATTAGAAACCAACAAGGGATTTTAAGTGAACAAATGATGTTTCCATTTTCTATTACTGCATAACAAAGCACTTCAAAATTTAGTGGGTAAAATTAACAGCAATTTTAAATTTGTAATGGTTCTGTGGTCAGCAGGGCAGTTCTCTGTGTGGGGTTAGCTGAGATATCTCACACAGCTGCAGGAGGCCAGGAACTCAGCACGGACTAGGAATCCAATAGGCCTCAGTGGTGTCTGCGGCTCTGGTGCTGACCATTGGGTGGGGTGCCCCATCCCTCTCACCTGGCCCCTCTTCCTCCAGGGGTCAATTGTGGGCCTCCCTTCCAGCGTAGTGGCTGGACGCCAAGATTCCCAGAGGCCAAACCCAGATGTGCTAGTGCTTACAAAATCTCTAATTACATCGTGATTATTAATATGTGACTGGTCAAGTAATTCACCTGGTCAACCCCAGAGTCAATGTAAGTTCTGACAATTCAAGGGCTAAATACTGGGAGATGGGACTTATTGAGAAGGCAGCAATGTGACTGTCTGCCACAAATATGAGAAAGAAAGCTTTCTGTAGAGTGTGGAAAAGTGAAGACAGATGTCATTTAAAACCTATTTAAATTTCCTACATTTTAGGAAAAGGGTAGAGAGGAACTTTATTCTGTCAGATAGAACAAAAGTAACATGAGAACCATTGCTAGAGTAGAATAAATAAAACTTGACGATCTATTTGATGCCAGGGGTTAGGGAGCAGGAGAGAAAGACTGCGAGTAAAGAGCCAAGTTGGGGGAATGTCTAGCAGAGAGCTGAGCACATCAGTCTGGGGGCATTTTGAAAATAGAGATAGTGTTTGGGGAGTGACAGCTAAAGCCAAGGTAATACATTAGATCACAGAAAAGGGAAGAAAAAAGAAGTAACCATCAAAGGAGATTAGGGTGAATGGTTAGAAACATAAAAACCAAAAGCATAGTGTCACTTGGAACTCAGAATAGGACGGAGTAACAGGGGGATCAGTGCCGCAGTCACCCCTTAGAGTCACCCCGTCTTTAATTTCAGTTACTCATGATCAATGATGTTCCAATATTAGATGGAAAATTCCAAGAATAAATAATCACATAACTTCTATTAAAACAGTATATTGTTTTAATTGTTCCACTTTAGTGTTAGTTACTGTTTTTAATCTCTTAACATGCCTGGTTATAAAGCTTTCTCGTAGGTATATATGTATAGAAGAAACAGAATACAGAGAAGGTTCATTACCATCCACAGTCTCAGGCATCCACTAGGCATCTTGAAATGTATCCCCATGGACAAGAAAAGACTAATTGTCAAACTTGAGATTGAGTAAAATAAAGATGGAAATTGGCCATGGTGATTGGTAATGAGAAGGCCAATGTTATTCCTTAAAACTGGTAGTGGAGCCCTTGGGGATGGTAGCAAATTAGAGTGAACCGGGAGGAATGAGGCGGGAAGCAGGAGAGACAGCACTGCTTTGACTTTTCCAATATCCTTTGACTCCAGCAGCCACCAGTAGCTAAGTTAGTCCTGTCCTGGTGGCTCTGTGAGCACTGAGAGTGAGCCCATTCATCCGATGTCAGATGGTTTGAAATGTGGTCCCAAAGCTGCACACCCAGTCAGGCACCAATAGCTGCAGAAATGAGCTTTCACGCCAGTTTTATCTCCATCATAAATGCCACCTGTTAACCCCAGAAGCCATAGCTTAATAGGCATGGGGGAAGGACATGATTTTTTCAAAAAGAAAAGCAAGGACCTGAAAGATGGAGGAATCATGTTAAGTTACCTTTGCCATTTCTATTACCTATTACTGTTATTTATTATGCTTGTTATTTCCAGCTGACATGCAGGCTGACCACCATAATACGATGATTACTTCAGCAACCTAGTCAGTGTCAGTTTTGTGGCATAACAAACCCATGTTGCTGAGCATCCAATCTTTCATGAAGCAAGACTCCAATTCCCTAAAAAATCATCCCAACTGTGACCAAACTCCTGCTTGTTGAGTGGGGTGGTTCGATTTATTTTATACAGAGGCCTTAAAATCAAACAATCTCAAACCCTAGGCCACAGAATAAAGATTCCTTTTGTATCCTGTTTTCTGTTGAATGTTGCAAACGAAGTGTGTTTATGAATGTAATGCGGACCTCACGTGGGCCTCCCTAAGCCTTCCGCCCGGGAGGTGTTCTCACCTCAAGTCTTCCTGTTCTTGCACACACTTAATTCTGTTACTGAAGACTTTTCCTCACATTTCTGAGAATCTTTGAGAGAGAAAGTTAATCTCTGTTTCTGAATTCTTCTTTTTGGGGGGCATCTGCTACTTTCTGTGTGTATTTGGTTCTTCTCTGATTGACACCAGTGTTTCATATCTCAACCCACAGAAAGTGCAGGTAAGAAAACAAACTTTATTAAGAGTCCCAGTGTGAGGCAGGATCGAGCGGACTCAGAATTTACTTATCTTCTTGGATTCTCCATCTTCTCCCGTCATCCTCAAAACCAGTCACCATCTTTTCCCCTCCATTCAAATTGCAAAACCTATCTACATCTTCTCTTGGTTTCTGCCAGGGAACTCCTCCTCTGATATCTCAACTGGTTCTCGCCTCACCAAGCAAAATCCATCTCGATAATTTCCCAACAGAGATATTCTCCAAGAGAGGGAGGCCGACGCTAACTCTTAAAGTATCCCCCAACCCTATTGCAGAGTGAATAATACCTTTTCAAGGTCTGGTCATCACAAACTTGAAACTTTTCTCAGCTGATTTGAAATTTCATGCAATATTATCATTTGCAATGAATAGATTTATTCCACATAGGAAAAAAAAATAATATAACTTTCTACAACAGTCTATAAATAATTATACATTGTAAAATTAAGTGTCCCATAGACATATATACAGAAATACACTCACCACACACAGGTGAGTGGTGTATACAAAAAAAGTATACACATTTTAGGAAAGGAAAAAACTGTATTAAAATTGTAATACTCAAGGAACCTTTGACTTCTACAATTACAAGAGGCATTCAAACACGACTTTTATTCATCTTTTGTTATTTATATATATAAACATGTATAAAAATTCAAAACCTTAAAAAAAATAAATTCATTAGATCATGTGTTTATTTTTACCATTTGGAAAAACATTTTTGTTTTATTGGTGGAAACTGTGGCTTATAAAGGTGGCAAAGACATCCTGGGAGCCAATATAACGATTGATATCATCTCAATTTTGGGGAAAGGAAATTAGGAGGATATGGATATGATATTTCTGTAGCCAATAACCATAGCCAGCCTCATCTCAAAGGGTCTACCAAGGTGGAAAAAAAACAAAACAAAACTCAGATACCGCAAAGAGCTTGCATTCCTTCCAATGCTTTCATAAGCTTCTCATGTAACCATCACAGTTCTGAAGTTGACGTCACAGTGCTTGTTTCCCATATGAAGGCACAGGATCTCAGAAAACTCTGGGAAGATTATTCTCATCAATTTCTAGAATGACAATGGAGTGCTTGGCTCTGGAGTAAAAAGGGCATTGATTTTAGGCATCTAAGTCTGGGCTTCCTACTTACCTTCCCCAGCGTTTGTGCCTGGGGAATAAGTGTCTTCCTCCTAGGCACACTGTGACTTTCAAATGAGTTCATATGTGGGAAGCTCCTGGAATAATGCCTGACACATAATAAGCACTCACTGAAATCCCACTGGTAGAGCTATTTTCAGACTCAGATAAAGGGAACATTTTAAAAAGGTAACATCTGAAGATTTTCTTTCTTTTTGTTGTTTGGTCTCTCAAAGAAGTTTCGATAAGATTCTCTGCAGTAACATATATTTGATTAACCTTCTATCATTTCTTTGCTATTTCATTTATTTACTGCCAGCAGCATGAGGACTTGCAGGATCCCCATCATGGGCTGTAAAAGGTCTCTGTGGTCCCTGCACCAGCCCTGCCATCCCTTCTCAGTCTCTGAGGATGATACCACCTGCAAGCACAGTGCCCACCAGGTGAACTGTGGCAGGAACACTGGTTCTGTGGTCATCAACGAGGTTAGAGGGTTTTGCTGAAATTTCTTCTTGGAACCTCAGCATTCAAATTCATTTGACAAGTGTCACCTCAGAGCAATTTTTCAGCAATTTTTCCTTCTAACCAAAAAAATACTGTATTCCAAATAAACCAACGACTGTGCTGACTTTTCCAATAGACACCTCATGTAGCCTTATAAAGATAATTTTTCTTTCCGAAGATATTCTATAGGTCTACCTTGTGGTCAGGATCATATTTTCTCTGTGGTCTTATTTTTAATTACCTTTAAGCTATATTTTATAATTCTCTTGACCTTAATTGTAAGATATAACTGATAATGTTCAGCAACAGTAAAAATGATGAAAATGAGCAAACTACAAGGAGATAATCACTATTCAATTTGGTATAGGTGTCCAGAATTATTCCTTGCTCCATATACACTCAGAAATGCATCCTTCCACAAATATGGAGTGACATAAAAATAGGACTTTGTAACTAGATTTCTCATTTAGCATCTTCGCATGATCATAAATGGAATCTACATTATCATTTTTTTGCTATCTAGTCTGATTTAGAAAACAAATCCCTTCTTAATATACATTTAGATTTCTTTCCTGCATGGATATTGAAAAAAAAAAAAAACTGCTAACTTATTTCTTTAAATTTAGTTACCAAAATAAATATAAAGAAAGAGAAATTACAAAGAGACTGAAAAATATAAGCATTCGTATGTTTGGGTTTGCCTCTAAAATTATGTATGTGGGTGTGTCTGTTGCTCTAAGTGTGAAGTTTCTTCCGTGGCTCCTCATTCAGCCGTGCATTTTATTTAAGCTCTCAGTGCACACGAAGCCCTTAAGCTCTGCAAACTCTCTGTAGTCGGGGTGTTTCTTTTAAGATTTAATAAGTGAGCAGTTGAAAAGTCTCGTTGAAGTCTATAATTACGGTCTCTATGACTCGCTCACCATGATTTGAAAGCATCTTTAGTTATCTAAAAACCTAAAAAGTGCCCAGTTCAAGTAGCTTCTCTAGTATCCCTGTTTTACTGGCCATAACCACCTGAGAGATGTTATTCAAAAGCAAAAAACTATGCTCCAATAGAACGAGTAGGATATTTATGACAAAATATACCGTATATTTAAATAAATTTATTTTCAGCTCTGTGTGTGTGTACAGATTTATGTATGTTTTTATATATATCAACATGCAAATATGTATTTTTACATATATGTCTACACACACATCATAAAATCCCAAACCTCTAATGGTCTCTCCTATTATTTTGATAATTGTTTATTTGGAGATTTGACAGAAATTTATCCAAGGAATACAGCCTAGAACACCAAATCCTTTTTCTGTGATTCAACTAATAATCGCTGATGCTTCCTGCAGCAGCTTCCCCCAGAAGGATCCCCAAGCACTCGGCTGAATACATACATAGAATTAGCATCACTCACCCAGCAGAGGGAGGCATGTGGAATCCAATAGCCATTCTTCACCTGCCATGTTACAAAGCCTAGCGCAGTAGGATTTAAGAGCATGATCAAAGAGTAACTTTTCTAACTGATTCTCCAGGGGAATACAGGGTGACAGTGTAATTACCCCAGTTAGAATTTAGCTGGCCACAGAATGAATACTACCACTACTCTTGCAGGAAACAAAGAGACAGGAGAGGACCTGAAGGTCTTTAATGGCCAAAAGAGGTCAAGCCCTTGGTTTTATATCTCACCCCAGAGACATATGAGATATTTCCCCCCTGACCAAGATGCCATCTAAGGCTGTCCCTCCTATTTTTTAACCAGACTGAAGAAATAGTCATTATTTTAATAGTATATTGTACTTGTGTTGCTAAGGCTACCTAGAGACTCCAAGGCCTAAACCCTAGGCAGGTAATCAAAGTGGAAAAGACAGCTTGGGTGTCCTGCCATGGTCATGAATACAGAAATAATTTTGGCTGCAGAAAGACCTTCTTGATGGAAGAAGAAAGACACATGAGATAAACAAGTGTCCTTTAAAGGTGAAGACTTGATTTATATGGCTGCATTGCCAAGAATTAAAAACCCTTGGCATTAGGAAGCTCAGCGTATTGAGAGAAGGGATGGCACCCAAGATTTTCTTTAGTATCAACCCCAACAGCTGCAGTAACTAGAGACCAGGCCAGGAACTTGTCTCTGAGCCATTTGTACTTGGCTTCCAGATGCGTCCCAATCTCACAATTTGTGAAGGTCACTGTGAGGGTCTGAAGGACAGAGGAGCTGCGCCAGGCCTTGGGAGGAACATCAGCACCCACGAGAAGGGCTTTCCTAGAACTTCTTTGTAGCTGTTTTACGAAAGTTGATCAAAAGTTTTCAAGTGTTCATCCATCCTTAATTAGTTGCATCTTGGGTACTTCCACCAAGGTGCAGGAGGCACCCATGCCCTCAAGAAAAGCAGGCTAGATCTGGGCATTTTCTTCCTTTATACTAGGAAGGTTTGAAGAATAATTTTACAATTAGATAACATTAAGGATGATGAAAGCTAGAGAGCGGAAAGCAGCCAGAATTAATTACTTACTTGAGGGTCTGCTCAGGCCTCTCCGGCAGTGCTCATGCTGATTTTATTATGGCAAATTAACCCTTGGTATTCAGCTTCAAGAGAGCTCCGTGCAGCTGCAGACGCCAGGCCCCTCCGACTTTGGGGGAGCTGCCTCCCCCTCGGTCCTCACCATCCTCCTCCTCTCCAGCAATGGCCTCCTCATCGGTCAGCTCCATTTCCTCACTATTTTCATTCTCTTGTTAATTTCATTGGTTTGTTCACTAAGGAAATGTGATATTTTTAGAAATAAAACTGTATTTGGAGGATATTACAGCTGTACTTCCAGCCCTCTCTCCTTCTTCAGGTCCCTGAAGGCAACTCACACATGTCTGCCCTATAATAGATGTGTGTCTGAGGAAATAAGTGACCAGTGTCCAAAAATTAGAAATTTCTGCTGCTCCTTTATCTAGCACTTATTTAAGCATCACTTATTAAATACTTTACTCAGCCTATGGAGCTCTTCAGGGGTTATGAGGAATAAAAAGATACATAAGATGTGGCTCTTGACCTCAAAAACATAGGTAAAGGGAGAAATGAATTCAAAAAAGAATAAGTTTATGGTCTATAAAATGATGCTATACTTTCATAAAACAGCATAAAACCATATGCCATAATGAGAATGCTGTTCTCCTTATCAATACTTCCATATATTCAAGTTAAAATATATTTAGAAAAACACTGAGAAATAACTACTTTAGTGCCCATGTTTTTTACAAAGGCTGTTTTAGATTAAACCAATCCAAGAGGATGAAAAATGTTCCAACAATGTAGGGGCACAAATGAAACTTCTTGCATCCCCATGAGTTGGTCAGAAGCAGCATTATTCATATTCAAATATGAAGAAACTGTGATGATTTGATACACAATGTGGAAGGCTTAAATCAAACTGATTTACATAACTATCACTTCACATACTTATTTTTTGTAGTATGACATTTATAATTTACTCTTAGCTATTTTGAAATATACCCTGGCATTGTGCACATTAGGCAAGATCCCACCAAAGCTCTCCCCTCTCTCCTCCCTCCCCTACCTTCCTCTCCCTCCTCTCCCCTCCCCTTTGCTAGATTATATCTGTGTTTTATCATTCATATGAGTGTATAATAAAAACTGTTGTGTAGTGATAGAAAAATCACTGGGTTTCTGGGGATTAAAGAAATGGGAAGGAGGGAATGAAAACATAAAGCATGAGGAAATAAGAGGAGTGATGTTCAAAGTTAGTGTCTTTATTGTGGTGATATTTTCATGCATGTATATCAGTCTTTTCAACCTTTTTTATCTCATTGCACATTTACAGCCATAGCTAAACTTCCACAGCACACTTAAATTATGTTGATCAAAAAATGAAAAAAAAGAATATACCTTTTTTTATTTATTTTATCAAGACAAATAAAATGTACCATCAAAGCCAATAAATAAAACAAAACTATTATAATTTGTAATAAAAATAATTCAAATCCTTAGGAAAAAAAGAAGAAACTGAGATATATATCATTTACTTTCAAAAGAAACATGAAGCTGCTTCAAATAAAAACAAGTATGTAAAAACCAAACATTTAACTAAAAGAAAGAAAAGCATGTAGGAGAGTGAACTCAACCATCCCAACCCTAAAATAACATAGTTTCCATGATTAAGCATGAAATTAATCACCAAACTCCCTGTGTTTAAAGAAAAATTGAAAATACGATGAGAATATAATTCTCATTTCATGATGGACAATCTCATACTCATTATTTAGGAGAGATAATTTGTCCTGATATAAGGAACTATGTTTGAACTATGTAACAAATGTAATTTCAACAATAATATTATAAAATGTGCCAGAAGGTTTTTCATGTGATTATTCTTACATCACATCTTTAATCAACATTGGGAAGAGGACAAACAATTCAATAAAAATGAGTAAAATGTATAAACAGACATTTCATCAAAGAATTTATACAAATAGTCAAAAAGCACATGGAAAGCTGCTTAACATTATTAGTGGTTGAGGAAATGCAAATTTAAGCCTGAATGAACTACTGCTCTGCACCATTAGAATAGTTGAAATTAATGACTGAAATTCTGAGGGTTGACCAAGATATTCAACAATTCAAACTCTCATACATTATTGGTGAGAAGGCAAAATGGTAGATCTTTGGAAAGTAGACAGTTTCTTATAAACTTAAATACCCTTACTACATGACAGAGCGATTTCATTCCTAGGTATTTACCCAAGTGAAATGAGAATATATGACCCCACAAAGACCTATATGTGAATGTTCTTAGCACCTTTGTCCTACAACACTAGTTTGGATAAAACCCAAATGTCCATCAACTCTTAAATGAATAAATAAATGGTTTTATATCTCTACAGTGGAGTATTACCCATAAATAGTTGACAAAATAAAGTTGTCCCTACTCTCTTGCAGAGTGATTTCTTATGAGAGAGACATGTGAGTAAGCCAAGATATGCATGGTGGCAAGTAGTAAGCAGTGTTACAAAGAAAAACAAAAATGATGAGAGAATAGAAAGTGAAGGGTTATGAGCAGGTGAGAGTTAGATTTTTGAACATTTTAGGGCGGGAAGTTAGGGCAGACCAGTATGTGCTATCTGAGTCCAGCAGTAAAGGAAGGAAAGGCATAATCTAAGAAAATATCTGAGTGTATCTGGGCAGAGTAAAGGGGAAGTTCAAAGACCCCAAAGGGAGAAGCTGTGTGGCACGTTAGACAAATTGGGACAGCCTTGGTGAGGAACGGGGTATCACCTGTATAATACCACACAAAGTCATTTTCTATTTAGTGCATTACAAATCTTGTCTTCCCAATTTTAGATCAATGGCACCACATCTATGACAGAAATTTGTATTTGAACATTGAACATTGTTTCACATCAATGGCAACGTTTACCCCTTGGTCTTCCCTCAAGGGGACCAAGTTCAAAGCAGTATCAGCCCTACATGCATCCTTTGTGACCAACAATAAGCAAGTGGTTAAGCAAACCAGAGGGAGTATACATATTTTTGAGTCCCCAAGAAAACTTTCAAACTAGCTACCAAATCTGAAGCAAGTTAGAGATTTGACATACGATGTATTGTTCCCATGGCAACCAACATTCACACCACTCCCTCTAGCAACTGTCAGAGCAAGGTGTGGACAGAACACGCTTTAGTGATTTTACCATTTTCTGATGTAAGGAGGAATCCAGGGCGATGCTTTCTCGAGTAATTGTCACTTATTCCTGGGAAAATATCCTCAGAGGAATTGCAGCTCCTAAATCAGTCCGTCATTTTCTCTTACTTGAGGAACACTGTGACTATTTTAAGGCCTTTTCAAAGTCTGTGATCTTCTTTCTTTTCTCCCTTATTTCCTTTCTTCCTTTTAATTATCCATTTCTCAATTATTTATTGACTGCCTACTATGTCTTAGAACTACTGTAAATACTGGAGACCTCGTGGTGAATACAGCAGACAAAATCCCTGATTTGCAGAGTCTGTACTTCAACAAGGGAGGCAACTAATAAACATAAGTGAATACGTAACATCAACAGAAGTAGTGATAAGTGCTATACAAATAATAATGTGTCGGTAGAAAGGGTGTAGGTCCAGGTGATATTTTAGAAGGAATAATCATATTCAAGTAGCAACTTGAAGGAATTAAGGCAGTGAGGATTCCAATATTTGGAAAGGGAGAGGAAGCTGATATTAGAATATATTTGGATTATTCAAGAACTAGAATGTTGAGAAGTATGAGTGAGAGGAGAGGCTGAAGATGGTATAAGCAAGATTCGTTCTATTCAAGGTCTTGTCATATTTGGGTTGTATTTTAAGCATGATTATGAAATGTCATTGAAGGATTGGATTGCTAACTGGAATGTCAAGATCTTGTGAATATTTTAAAAGTATCACTCTGGCTGTGGAGTAAAAAATATGAAGTATAAATATTGGTGAGAAAAGTTAAAGCAGGAAAGAATGAGAGGTTACTCCTCTATGACAATGACTCAGGCAAAGGGTGGTTGTCTGCTTACATTATGCAGCATTTGAATATAGCCTTAAAAGGTGGTGTGTTAGGATCATATCCACCTGAAGATAGAGACCACGATTGCAATGGCTTAACCATATAAAGAGTTACGATATTTTTCAATGAAATAAAAAGTCTGAAGGTATGCAGTTCAAAACCAGCTACTCAAGGAAGTCACCAGAAGCACAGACTCCTTTTTGCTTCCCACTCTGGTGTCTGTCATCCTCAGCACGTGCCTGTCATCCTCATGGCTGCAAGGTGGCAGCCCCACCTCCAGGAACAGCATCAAGATTCCAGGCAGAAAGAACAAGGATACAACCAGGAGGAAGAAGCAGTGCTTATTATAAAAAGAAAGCAATTTTTCCTAGAAGCCCTGAGGGAGCTTTTGCACCTGTTTATTGGTCTGAACTGGATGACGTGACCAACCTAAGACTCAACAGATGGTGAAGATGAGGATACTTTTAACGATGCTTATTTCTACCACGAAGTTGGGACTCCATGGGTAAGAAAGAGAAAATTGATGTATAATAAGTAACTATCAGTGTCTGCCATGGACAGCAGAATTTCCACCGGAAAGCGAAATCATTCAAGAGAAAAAAGCAGTAGAAGACAGGACTATAAGGTGAAAAAAAAGCATAGGCATGCAAAAGAATGGTGGGGGTAGTCAGAGAAGTCTCTGCCACCTGGGTGGCTCAGTTCTATGGGTGGCAGCTATTAGACAAATCTAGAAGGTTGGTTGAAGTCAGGCCCTGTGGGTGTTCGGGGCATTTGGACTTCAAGCAGTAGGCAAAGAAACACTACTGCAAATTTGAGAGAATTAAAGGAAAATCAATAGATTGTCTGCACAATAACAATCTCTAACCCTCAGGGCACTAGTAAAGACACACTGAGATAATTTATGCAAAGTGCTTAGCCCGGGTCCTGGCACACAGAGGAGCAGATACTATTATTATATGATATGTTAAAATGGGGAAAGACCACAGGTAGGGAGGCCAATTAGGAAGCTTTGATAGACCCCAAAGAGGAACAAAGGGCCAGAAGCAGGCTGGATGAAAGGAAGGTTTTCATCACGCTACTGCAAATTTGTAAGAGCCACTTGAAAAGTGAAAGAATGAAGCTCTTTCCTGTACATTGGACAGGAGGAGAAGGAAGACTCAAGATGCTTGTTCTGATCCATGCTCTACACAAGTGATGATGGCCATGTAGATGAAAATTCGATTAATATGTTAGATATTAATTTGTGTTTTGTTTTCGCTAGAGCAGAAATAAATAAGAAGCATTTTCCCCACTGCCATACCAAGAATCCTTTGTACTCTGAGCCTGGCAGAGGTAGTTAACCACTTTTCTGAACTTTGGAGGCACTTAACCACTTTTCATTGTAGGGCTGAAAACAGACAGTGAAAATACCACAAGTCAATCTCCTAGTCAAGCTGTGATTTGGGGAATTTGGATCTGTTGAGGGAAGCTTGGCTGGAGGTGGAAAGGAATAAAAAGCCAAAAAGAGGAGAGAGGAGGAAGGGCTGCTTTCCCCAGGACAATCGAGATACTGGGGGACCTGGGGTGGGGTGGGAGATGCCGACCTGTCTTGTCCTCCCAAAACTCAGAAGCTGAAGGATTTCCTTTTGGGTTGACACAAAATCAGGGAGACAAAGATATGGCCAGAACTAGTAGGGGTATGCACAGTGCAGAGGCCAGGCGGTGGGCTCGGGCCCAGCAGACAGAGGGCAGTCGTGCAGAGGTGAGGGGTAGAGGCCCCAGGTGACAGAACAGGGAGTGGAGAGTGCCCGTTTAATCCTCAGGCTCCCCTGAAATCTAAGGGCTGTGCTGGGACAGGACCTTCCCCTCCACGTCAGCTGCAAAGTGGCCCCTGGAATAGCATATCCACCCAGCCAGGGGCTGGCAGTGTTCACTGAAAAGATTGCTTATTCATCTCACCAAAAGATGATGGAACTGCCTTCTGAAATACATTGGGGGTGCCCAAGAAAACCCATTTGCCTACTCACTGTCTATAGAGTCAAACAGTCTAACAAGGAAATGGAGCACAGCAAGTTAAAGGTTTGGCGATTTCTTACCTCCAGCAAAATCGAGAAATTAACCGATCTAGCTTCTCACTTTGTGGCCTCTCCCAAATTTCAAGATGACAAGTGGGAATAGCCGCCACATCAGGGCTTCACAGGTCACGTCATCTGCAATCAACGAAAACAGATCCATGTTGGAGAATCCAGATTTAAAATGTTATTTTAAGGTTTTATGGTCAGATTGTAAAACAAACAGATTTATGGTATAAATAAAATACAGCTCCTTTCCTTAGAGCCTGGTCGCAAAAGACGCTTTCTTCTTCTTCTTCTTCTTCTTTTTTTTTTTTTCAATCCAGGGTACTATACTCTTTGGGGCTCGACCCTTTGTCTGATAGGGAAGCATGCCAACCACTTCCCTTACAGGAAAAGAGCAATAGCCTGCCTGCTGACCCCTCTTTTTTCTATTGGGGCCATCTTAATTGGTCCCAAGCTGATTTGGAGAGAAAAAAAAAAAAAAAAGAATGGGACTCTCACCTGGAGAACTGACTTCCATTATGATTGAAGAGCTTGGAGATGCTCTGGGGGAGGGATGATGTCTCCCCCTGACTGGGAAGAAGAGCTCTTCTTTGACAGACTCACCCAGTGCAAGGAACACGAGCTGGAGCAACACGTGTCTCTTGCAAATCAAAGCCTAGGAGCTGCCACCAGCTGCCCCTCCACTTTGCTCAATCCACTTTTGGTTAACTAATTGAATTTCCCTTTTATATTCTCCATGCTCATTTCAGGCTGGCAGACAGCGGTGCCACCGGCAGCACACTTCCACATATGAATTGGCTGCCAGACGAGCCGCAGTCAGCTCCTTCTTGAACTCTCTGTGCGCTAGTTCAGAGAGCACTGTTCTACCATCATCCCACCATGGCACTTCCAAATGGCTGGGTATAATTGGCTTCAGAGGAGTTCAAAGGCATGCTCCAGCATCCTTGTATCAAAGCTCATTGAGCAACAGGGGGACCGTGTACTGAAATGCAGGCATGGGGTGAGCAGAGTTATTAGTGGAATACATTCAAATCTGTCACGCTAGATTCCTGGGTACACAACTGGTTTTTGGTTCAGCTTTTAAGAGTTCAGGTGTGGTCCCCAGGAGATGGCTCCTATAATCGCTGTAAAAATATCTCATTTGTACTAATGCACTTTGCCTATTTCATAGCAGATCCTTTTGAGACTAATTTACATTTTTTTAAATGTCAAGGCTTTCTCCAGAGATTGTTCATTCATTATATTTATTTTCTTGGACATGATTTTAACAAACCTTCCCCTGAAGAGCTTGCAGCTATTAACTTTACTGAACAGTTGCTCAAGAGAGAGCTAAAAGCAAATGGTCTAAGGGAAAGGATTGGGCCAGGGCACCACCAGGGTATTCATCTGCCCCCAAACTCATTTCATTAGTTCTTCATTCAAAGGCCACGAGCAAGAAGAAAAAGAGGAAAAGCCTTTTACCATTCAGTGGGACAGTAGATCCCAGCCAGGGTCAAGTGCTCCATTCTGGCACGTTCTGATTTTAGTGGGTCATACTTTAGACCCCAGGACAGAAATCATGTCAAGAGAGTTCTATCAAGGCATTCACAAAAGGAATGGGAGGAGCAGGAATCGTGAATTGCCTGGGTGTCAGAAGGCTGCATGATATATTTCCACTCCATCAGAGTCTCTTGTCAACTCTGTACTGGTGATATTGCTAGCCCACACCTTGGGGAATTTTCCATATCCACAAATGCCCACCTCCAACATTTAGCATCAGGGAATTTTATAGTTAAACCGCTCCTAAATATCTCCTGAAAACCTCCACTTTTGATGGAGGAATGTCCTCTACTACAAAACTTATCGAGGTCACCCTCTCTTTGAATATTCTAAATGCCTAAAGGTTCATCTCTTAAGGCAGTGGTGTCCTTTGATCAACAATCTGAACTATCATAAGATGTTCTCATCCTGGAACTGAATCCTACTTCCAGCATTATCATAGCTTCAGTGTGTTTTTTAGAGTAATGAACAATTGTTTACTCCCATTCTCACAAAAATAGCTCTTCCGCTTAGAAAAGTATACACTTCTATTGCTTACTCATCACTCATGGATTCCACAATATTTATGGAGCACTTATACTATGCTTGGTCTGGCTGGGTGCTGGGGATATGACAGTGTCCCTATCCTCACAAAATTCTTAATCCAAGGAGGAGTTATGATCCAGGACAATAACTATGCTAAGTGCCATATACGCATCACTCCTCTCTAGATAGAGCATTTCAAGTCCAATAGAGACAGCATCCACCCTTCACCTTTGGACACCTTCTCCAACCATGATGCCACCCACGTGTCTACTGAGCAGTGGACACAGATCTTCATATCTGTCCCACCTTTGTTTCCTCTAGTGCTTGAGCCTATTTCAGCATTCGTAGGACATATGCCCAGGATTTGGTTAATGTTAAGCCCGTTCTATCTTCTTCTGAAGCACCGGGGGGGGGGGGGGGACGATGTGTGGCTAGGGTGGGAGTTGGCTCAACTTAACTGATACAGTTGATCCCCTTTCAATAATGGAAGTGAAGGGAATCTGAACCCGGCCCCAGACAATTTTGGGGAGAAGTCCTTTTATGATACTACTGGCAGAATGCCTCAGACACAGCCCACTTTGATCTGCTAGGCAGTGCTGGTGATACCTAGAAAGTCACAGTGTTGTGTGCTTTTCTTTTCTTTTTCTTTCTTTCTTTTTTTTTTTTTTTTTTTTTGCCATTTACCAATTGTTAAAACAATTTTAAAAAAAAATAAAAGTCCATGAAACATTAACCACAGTGCTTTAAAACCACACTAACCAAAAAAACAAAAAAAAAAAAACCCC
>CAUYPK010054822.1:0-43089 GCA_963574355.1 Loris lydekkerianus
ATTTGATCAGAAATTTTCTGGGTGGGTTTACTTTTGTGGTGGAGGATTATGTTGGTCTTTATGGAGGATAGGTCTAAGAATGTCCTGGAGAGCTGGTTTAGTTGTGGCAAATTTCTTCACCATGTGAATGTCGTTGAAGTATTAAATTTCTCCATCATAAATGAAGCTCAGTTTAGCTGGGTACAGGATCCTGGGTTGAAAGTTATTTTGTTTTAGGAGATTAAAAGTCGATGACCATCCTCTTCTAGCTTGACAGGTTTCAAAAGAGAGATATGCAGTTATTCTAATATTCTTCCCCTTGTAAGTAATGGTTTTCTTTCGTCTGGCAGCTTTCAGAATTTTCTCCTTCATATTAACTTTAGTGAAATTGATTATGATGTGTCTGGGGGATGTCTTATTCGGGTTGAGTCACGCTGGAGTTCTGAAACTGTCTTCTATCTGAATTTTGGAATCTCTTGGCATATCTGGAAAATTCTCCTTCATAATCTCATGGAGAAGAGACTCTGTACCTTGTGAAGCCACTTCGTCACTTTTGGGGATCTCTATAAGACGAATATTGGTTTTCTTCTAATTATCCCAGAGCTCTCTGAAAGAGTGGTCTATTTTTGCTCTCCATTTCTCTTCTTCTTTGAGGGTTTGGGAGCGTTCGAAAGTTAAAATTGCACTTAGGGTGCAAGTGAGTAGGTAGGAAAAGGGCAAGATCACTAAAGAACAGGTTGAGGCACCACGAGTGCAGAGAATTAGAAGGATCATCCAAGTGCTTCTGTAAATCACCAAGAATTTAGCTGGGCATTCTGGCGGGGACCTGTAGTCTCAGCTATTCAGGAGGTTGAGTCAAGAGAATCACCTGACCCCAGGAGTTGGAGGTTACTGTGAGCTGTGTGATGCCACAGCACTCTACTGTGGACAATAAATGTTAGGTAATTGCCCCAGAAAAGCCCCTTCCCCAGAAAGCCCCCTCCTGCTTTCAACACACGAAGACTAGCTGTCTCACTCTTAAAGTTACAGCTCCTTTCCAAGCACAGTTGCCTACTAGACATCTCCTTATCTCCAAGTTGCAAAACTTATCTCATCTCCTTGTCCCAATTACCTGCTGAAAATTTCAAACTTATGGCCTGCCCCTAACGGTTTTCCCCACCAGAGCAGTAATTCCTTATTGACTATTCTACCATCCTGTCACCATTCTGAGACTTCCCCTACTTGAACCTATATAAAAGTATCTCTCTCTCTCTCTCTCTCTCTCTCTCTCTCTATCTATCTATCTATCTCTTTTCTCTCCTCCTTGGTGCTACTCTGCAGCATCCCTCCCTCGCCAATAAAGACCTTTCGTGCAAGCCTTGGTGGTCTGTGAGATATCTGCTGGTCAAGCACTGCCCTTTCAATAAAGTGAGACTCTGTCTCTACAAAGAAAAAAAAAATCACCAAGAATTACAATAAAAGCAATAGAATGAGAGAGAACAGAAGCCAACACATTCATGGCCATGACTTTGTGGCCATCAATGGTGAGATGATAACTGATTGGCTAATCTCATAGTCTAATGACAGGCAAGGCAAAATTTGGGGGGTTTGTGCAGGAAGCATGGAGGAGGGTAGGCAGTGGCAATGAGGAGAACAAAGGACACTTCACCTCAGAGCCGCCTCTGGAAGGGCTGTGGAGAAGCAGGGTCCTGAGGCAGAGGCCAGGCTTCAGTTTGAACAAGCTCACTCTGGTCATTTTGTTTGGAATGGATTGAAACAAAGCAAAGGGTGGAAATAGAATAATCAGTTAGGAGCCTACAGCAATAATGTGGGCAAAATATATGGAGGTTTATCCCATGAAGATGGCTGTAAAGGTGTAAGGAAATGATGAGATTCTGAATATTTCAGTATATCGGATTTCATTCACTATTGATCTTAAAATCCCCCACTGTTTTATGTGCCACTATGAAAAACCAACAATGCCAACAGTTAAACAATATTATAATTTTTTCTCATTTCAACTTTAAAATGTGTTCAAATTTCAGAGCTGTTAAAATAAGAAAATGTGCATGTTAAAATTGATGAAATATGGTATATTGGTTGAATATACTACTATACTAAGGAAGAAACTCTTTTTCCAAAAAATTGAGAACTAAGCAAAACTGAATGTTCAGTACCCTTGAGAGCTTGCTGGAAAAACTCATCAACAGCAGCTTGAGAGCTGACCCCACTGGATACATTTTGCACCCATTTACTAATTGGTTCCTATCCGGGAATAACTCCTTATTGTTTGATAACCTAACTAATAGCCATGGATCAATTTACTTATCATACATATCTCCATATACTACTTGTTATTTGCAGTTAATGGATCATGTCTGATCATTATGGGAAGACAGAATCATCTTCTATGTTGTAAATTTAACCTTGTCAACTATTGAATAAGACCATAGAAAGCAAAAGAGAAGCCTGTACAGAGTTAAAAGTCTCATATTTTCAGCTCCTTTTATCCCATATTATGTCAAACTGGTCTATCTTCCTTGATGGCTCATAATCCTGGCTGCACATTTGAAATACTTTGGGGGACTTTTAAAAGAATACTTACTCTGAGCTGCGTGCAGTGGCTCACCTCACACCTGTAATCCTAGCACTCTGGGAGGCTGAGGCAGGTGGATTACTTGAACTTACAAGTTCAAGACCAGCCTGAGCAAGAATGAGACCCTGTCTCTAAAAAAAAAAAAAAAAGAAAGAAAGAAAAATTGTTGTGGCAGTTGCCTGTAGTACCATATATTTGGGAGGCTTCTTCTTGGGTCAAATGTGCACATTTTTAAGGCTTTTCTAGGCAATACTTGTCTGTCTTTTTGAGGAGTTTCATAACTTTCACACTAACAGTAAAGAATAAGATGACTGTTTTACTGCACTCATAATAACACTGAATGCTACATTTCTACATATTTATATAACTAGTATTTACTTTAATAAGTAAAGCAAATATTTTTAAAAAAAATGGATGACAAAAACATAAAGCAAAAACTAAAGGGTACCTAAATTTATTCAAAGTTGTCTTCTTTCTTTCTTTTTCTGTCTTTCTTTCTTTTTTTCCGTATTTACTGGTAATCCAGGTATCAGCCTCCTTGGGTCTCTCTATATTGAAAGTATTAGTATTATATTGATATTAAATGTCCCAAGGGTAACACTTTTATTATGGTAATATAGGCAAATGCCCTTAGTCTTAAGAGATATGTTCTAAAAAACTTAGCAATGAAGATTCATTGCTAACTCTCAACTCTCTAATCCTTCATAAATAAACATTCACACAGGCAATTATATTTATGGAAAGGAAAGAAATAAAGCAAATGTGAGAAAATGTTGACAACTGGTAAATCCAAGTGAAAGTTATACAGATGTTAACTGTACAATTCTTGCAACTTTTCTGAAGTTGACATTTTTTCCAAACTAAAACATCAGTCCTCTCTTTCTGCAGGCAACTTAGACCTTCCTGCCCTACCCCCACTCAAGTTGAGAAATGATTGTTTTGGGGTCTCTCCCTTCCTTCTCCCTGTGAGCTATAGCTGGGCCCCACCAAAAAAAAAAAAAAAAAAAAAAAAAAAGACACATCTTTCCTATTTCTCTATCATTATTAATGTGCTGGGGCTGGTGATAGGACTAATTTTAAGACAGAAACCATTAAATAGATCCTATAGTGGCCATATCTTTAGCTGGGGGATTTCTGTACTCAGAATATAGGTAAATAACAACCTTTCCCTGCGTGTGGGCTGTACTACAATTCCTGAACAGTGGAGCAGGATACCTTCTCATCTTCGGAAACTTCTGAATGATCTTAAGATGAAAGATTAAAATCCTCAAGGCAGTCAGGCACAGTGGCTCATGGCTGTAATCCTAGCACTCTGGGAGGTCAAGTCAGGAGGATCTCTAAAGCTCAGGAGTTCTGAGACAGGCTGAGCACGAATAAGACCTGATCTCTACTTAAAACAAAAAAATTATCTGGGAATTGTGGGTGTACCTGTAGTTCTGGCTCCTTGGAAGGCTGAGGCAGAAAGATTCCTTGAGCCCAGGAGTTTGAGATTGCTGTGAGCTATGATGATGCCACTGCACTCTAGCCTGGGCAACAGAGTGACACTGTCAAAAAAAAAAAAAAAAAAAAAAAAAAATCCTTATTCCGACCTCTGACATTCTCTTGATACCTTCAGACACTTCTTAGGGAAGCCTCACGTGTTACATGCCCTCCCTCCCCAGGGTATTCATTCCCCAAGTGCCTGGAAAGCTCCCAACTCTTTTTTTTTTTTTTATAATTTTTGGCCAGGGCTGGGTTTGAACCCACCACCTCCAGTATATGAGGCCAGTGCCCTACTCCTTTGAGACACAGGCACAGCCCAGCTCCCAACTCTTCGTTAATTGCTTAACCCCAAGAATCCTTCAGATTTTATCTCAGGTGAAACACTTGGTGGCCCACAAGACAAGATCATTATACTCTTTCTTATAGCATCCGGGCAGAGACAAGCAACAGTGAGATGATCAGGGTTGGCAGGGCACAGCTCCTTCCAAAAACTGAAAGTCATCTAATATCACTCAAAAAAAGGAACTGAGAGACTGAATGTTCCTGAGTGATGCCGGAGAGTGGATTTTAAGTAATACTGTGACAGAGTCATCAGAGGTGAGGTTTGATTGGTTCTTATTCATTCCTTTTTTTTTTTTTTTTCCCACAGCTTTTGGCTGGGGCCGGGTTTGCACCCACCACCTCTGGTATATGGGGCCAGCGCCCTACTCCTTTGAGCTACAGACACTGCCCCAGTTTTTATTTTTTTTATCAGTGTAGCTTCCAGGATGTGGAAAACAGAAAGAGGAAAAAATAAGACAAGAAGATTGACACAGATGTCAAAATATCTTGGCCTAGGCCGGTGGTGGTAAAGGTGAAAAAGAACAAATTTAAAAGATATTTAATGGCTTCCAGTTAAAGGTGACAGGCCCAATGTGTCCCACCCACCTGACATGTTTCCCATCACCAAATGAAGATGAAGGAAATTTGCCATGAAACTGATGTCTTTAAAGTGCATTGAAGGTGGGAGGAGAGACACTCAACAGAGCAGAGAGGTTACTGACGTCTGGAAGACAGAAAGTGAGAGTGGTATATTTGCCTTATACAGCACTACCGTGTTGCAGTGCCAGTGGTCATGGCCCAGGAGATTCACACTGGATTCAGACAGACCAGAGAAAAACCAAGAAGCCAAACGTAGCTGTGACATACCCTTATTTAACTCACTGAGGACCGTGAGCAAGCACAGGACATCTGCCTTCATTCAACTCATGGGCCCAGGCAAGCTAGCAAAGGAAGCTTTTCCCTATAGGACTCCTGCCTTGGGAAGTCTGTCCAGGTAGAAAGCCTTGGGGCCTTATAGAGTGGCCAGAACAACGGTGGCTTCTAATCAAGCACTAATGAACAATTAATTAAGATAATATAGCACCTGCCAGCTTAATCAGTCTGGCACCTTGTGGCCTCCCGATGAGAAAGCCTAATTGACTTACCTTCCCAAGTATCCTCCCAAGTGAGACCAGCAAAAGTGGGATCTGCAGTTGTATATACTTTTAAGAAATATTGAAGTGTCTTGGCATGACCCAAGTGGATTACAAATGGCTAAATTCCCAGAATAACTTCCAACCATGTGCTTTAATCTCTATACCTTTCCTAGCCCAGCCTGCTTCTGAGGAGCTGATGTCCCAAGATCTTTATCTATGCTGTCCTCGTCCCCTGGAAAACACACCTGCCCAACTTTTTGAACAGCTGACTCAAATTTATCACTCATCCCTCACCTGAAACATCAGTTCTGTGAATCCTTCTCTGTCTCCCACTCTTAAATTATTCTGTTAAAACCCCTAATCTCAAACTTCATTTTGTCTTCAGAGTCTCATTGTAATTTGTAATTACATATTTGCTTGTATATGTGTTTAATGTCTGTTTTAGAACATAAATCACATGAGAATAGGGAACGTGTCTCTTCTACTGCTATATCCCTCATGTCCTGAAACACTGGGAACCCTCAAATATTCATTGAATGAATGAAAGAATAGTATGGAGCAAAAATTATTGGGCCATGTGCCATTTCTGGAAGTTACACTAAGCAAAACAAAGAGGTTTTAAATGTTTTCCGTGTAGAATTCCCTTTAGGAGGAAGGAAGGGAAGAAGGTGCTTCTTAGTCTCTAACGGAGCTGCATCAACTGGAACCAGGCCCCTCCTTCTTTCTAGAGAGAGGGCAGCTCTCTCCTAGAGAGAGGGCCACGTTAAAAAGGCCAAATGTGTTACTAAGACAGTTAATGCAGTGTAGCAAGTTTTTAAACCAGATAAGATAAAGGGCCCAGCAGAGCCTGGGAAGTTAGAGAACTGCCTTCCTAAGTAAATAACTATGTGCGTGTACATCTTGAGTTTCCTCCTGCATGGATCTCTTGAAAACTTCAGCAAGGAGGGCTATGAAGCAGGAGATGCCAAGATTTCTGTATTGAAATACTGGCTATTTCACAATATTATTGCAGTTACTGAGTTAATTTGGCAAAGTGAGGTGAGTTAATGATAAGAGGTTAAAATATGAGACATTGACTTGGGTAATCTCAGAGCAATTTCTAAGGTGTTAATACCACTTTCATTTCCAAGGCCAGTGCACTTCAACAGCAAGAATCGCATCGCAACTCATCATTTGCATCTGTGAAAGTGAAAGATTCACTAATAAGATCAGCAAAGGTCCTGGGGGGAAAAGCGAGACCTTTTGTTGGCACCATGCACTGGTGGATGGAAACATTCTTGCTAACCCAAATTTTCCTATTTTTCAGCCATAGGTGGATGACCAGCATCATGAGGCATCCAAGACCATGAATTTGCTGTAAGTTATCAGTATTAACAGGGAAATTGTCTATTGTCATGCAACTGAGGTTGGTTCTTTGCAAAAATCCTAAACAAGAGAAGATTGAGATTATAGAAGGAACAAGGTATATTTATCAGACACATTAGGCCTGTCACCTTTAACTGCAATGTTCTTCAGAGAAACCCAACCAATAGAGTATGTGTGTGTATAATATATATGCAGAGAGAGACAAAGATTAGGAGGCTGAGAAGCCCCACATCTGCTTGCAACCTGGTGCCCCAGGAAAGCTGTTGGTGTAGTGTGGTCCTGTGAGCCAGAGGAGCTGACAGTGTAAATCCCAGTTCCAAGGCAGGAGAAAATTAGATGCCTCAGCTCAAACAGTGAGGCAGAGAAAAAGAGGGTGAAATTCCTCCTTCTTTGGCCTTTTGTTCTCTTTGGCTGATGCCCACTCACTTGGTTTTGTGCTTATTTTGGTGGACTTCTGGGTCCACCCAGTCAAACGCTGATCTCATTGGGAAGCACCTTCACAGACACTCCCAGAAACAATGTTTAATCTGAGCATAAGAAGTTAAACTTAACAGTATGAATAGGAATGGAAAGAAAAAGGAAGAAATGGAGAGAAACAAATAGACAGAAATGGAGAGAGATGGATTAATCAAGAAAATTCTAAGGATTGGAAGTAAAATCCCCCAGGATGAATTTCTAATTCCAATGAGATAAACTCTTTCTTTTTTGTATTATTGTTTGGGATTCATTGAGAGTACAAAGAATTAGGTTACACTGACTGCATTTGTTAGGTAAACTCCCTCTTAGAATTGTGTCCCTCTTCCAAGAAGTGTGCCATACACTGTGACCCCCATTCCCCTCCCACCTCCCTCTCCCAGCTCCCTCATTCCCCTACCTCCCACATTGTATTAGGTCATCCACAGCCTTCATATTAGAATAGAGTACATTGTATTCTTGCAATGCTTTGCTAAGAAGAATGTGTTCCAACTCAATCCAGGTTAATACAAAAGATGTAAAGTCTCCATCTTTTTTAATGAATGAATAGTATTCCATGGTGTACATATACCACAGCTTGTTCATCCACTCCTGGGTTGGTGGGCATTTAGGTTGTTTCCACATTTTGGCAATTGTAAATTGAACTGCGATAAACAATCTAGTGCAAATGTCCTTATGGTAAAATGTTGTTTTTTTTTCTTCTGGGTAGATACCCAGGAATGGGATTGCAGGATCAAATGGTAGGCCTAATTTGAGTTCTTTGAGGATTCTCCATACTTGCTTTTTAAAAGGTTGTATTAGTTTGCAGTCCCCCAGCATCTGCAGTTTTGACTTTGTGATGTGGACCATTGTCATTGGGGTTAGGTGACATCTTACAGTGGTTTTGATTTGCCTTTCTCTGATTATTAGGGGCAATAAGCATTTTTTTATATGTTTGCTAGTGATTTTGTCTGTCTTCCTTTGAGAAGATTTTATTCATATCTCTTGCCCAGTGATATATGAAATTGTTGCCTCTTTTGAGATAAACTCTTAAAGAGAGACATCTCCTTAAACAGAGGATTTTTATTCCTTGATATGGGAATTTTGGTCTCCCATTACTTCTCAATAGAAGACTTCTTATAATCGAGTTTTAAGTTCACAGAGAGAGGGTCTGGAAAACTGTCATAAATGTTCCAGCCCTCTGACAAAACTAGAAGTCCCTAGCTTTTCCTCTTTTTTTCTTTTCTTTCTTTTTTGGAAAATGTTGTGGGTTTTGTTTGTTTGTTTGTTTATTTTGAGACAGAGTCTCACTTTATCACCCTTGGTAGAGTGCCATGGCGTCACAGCTCACAGCAACCTCAAACTCTTTGGCTTAAGCAATTCTGTTGCCTCAGCCTCCCAAGTAGCTGGGACTACAGACGCCCACCACAACACCCGGCTATTTTTTTGTTGCTATTCTCATTGCTGTTAAGCTAGCCCGGGCCAAGTCCAAACCACCAGCCTGGTTGTATGTGGCTGGTGCCCTACTCACTGAGCTATGGGCACTGCCTGGAAAATGTTCTAATGAAAGCTTATGCTGGAAATTTCAATCACTCTTCCAGTGCCTTTTCTTGAGAGAAATTATCTCATCACTGTTTTACATATACTATTACTTTTGAATTTATCCAGTTAACAAGGGAGACCCTCCACAGAATCTAGTTACACAATTTAGCATCCACTGAGAATTCAGACCCTTCTCTCCATCTGCACTGCCCTCCCTATGCCACCCAGGGGAGAGCTTATGATATTGGCTAACATAAAGGCATTCTTTTTACTTCTTAAAATTTCAGGCAGAATGTTGGGCCTCATCCTATTAGAAATGAGGAGTCTCATCAGAAGAGAACTGAGGCAGGACAGACGGAGGGACAAAAGGGTTAAGCCCAGTTCACCAGGTAGGAATCCACAAAAGAATAATAGTTCACATCTATTATTAAAGAACATTATTGTGTGAATGTGTGCCCAAGTGCATGTCATCTTTTATAATCTTTATACTATATGACTTTTTTAAATTAGGCATTATACTATTTTTCTAGTACAGTGTTTTTCAAGCTTTTTTTATCTCACAGCACACTTGAAGCTATAGTTAAACTTCTGTGGCACACTTAAATTATGTTGATTTTTAAAAAAGAGTAAAAAGAAAAGAATATATTTATTATGCTTTGAACTTCTTTTGAAAATAACTTAATTAATTATCTTCAAAATTTTTGCGTCACACCTAAGATCCTCTCATGGCACACCAGTGTGCTGCAGTACATGGGTTGAAAATCACTGCTCTAGTCAAAGATGAATTTGCCAAAGAGAGGGGTTGGTATTCATTAGGATTTGATTGGGGACATAGACCCACTATGAGCAATATCGAATAAGGGATTTAGTATAAGGATTAGACTGTGGGTAAGGCTAAGGATGTGGAGCTCCAGGAGGAGATGACTAGAGGTCAGAAAAAAAATGTCACTAACCTGGAACCATGAAGAGGAGCTTGTAGAGAGATTATAGAAGGCTATTGCCTCTGGGTCTGCTGGGGAAGCCATAGGCACTGTATTTCTGCAAGGTCAGGAGTGGAAAAGAAAATCTCGAAGTTAAACAGTGACTAGAGATGACAGTGAAGCCATAGGATAGTCTGAAACCTTTGAGAACAGACTGGAACTTGAATCTGTCTTTTGGTGGTGTGAGAGACCTGACGGGGAAGGTGGAGACCTTGACCACAGCTGTCCCTAAGTCTTGCCTGGGAGAAGCTCCGGTTGGAGCTGGAGGAACCACGATCCAGGCTGCTTCCTGTGGGCCAGACGGTCAGAGCCACAGATAATCTGTGCCTTGCCTACAAGCTCCTACTTCACTTCTTGTTTCAAATTTCACACAAAGGTTCTTGTGGCCAGTGTTAATCTGGAATTATAGCAGAAAGAGAATTCTGGGGCAGCGCCTGTAGCTCAGCAGGTAGGGCGCCAGCCACACACACCAAGGCTAGAGGGCTCAAGCCTGGCCCTGGCCAGCTAAAACAACAATGACAACTGCAAACAAAAATAATAGCTGGGCATTGTGATTGTCCTAGTTACTTAGGAGGCTGAGGCAAGAGAATCCTTTGAGCCCGAGAATGTGAGGTTGCTGTGAACTGTGACACCATAGCACTCTATCCAGGGTGACAGCGTGAGACTCTGTCTCAGACAGAAAGAGAGAGAGAGAGAGAAGAAGGAAGGAAGGAGGGAAGGAGACAGGGAAGGAGGAAGAGAGGGAGGGAGGAAGGAAGTGAAGGAAGGAAGGGAAGGAAGGAAGGAAGGAAGGAAGGAAGGAAGGAAGGAAGGAAGGAAGGAGGAAGGAAGAGGAAAGGAAAGGAAAGGAAAGGAAAGGAAAGGAAAGGAAAGGAAAGGAAAGGAAAGGAAAGGAAAGGAAAGGAAAGGAAAGGAAAGGAAAGGAAGGAAAGGAAAGGAAAGGAAGAGAAAAAAAGAGAACTCTGGGAGATGCATTAACAGCTCCACTTTCACCAACTTGGTGCAGCTCAAAAGCTCCATGATTTCCTATTCATGATTGGCACTTACATCCTTCAATCCTAATCTGCATCTCATCACTTCATGTTTTATCTAAAATATAAATTGACTTAATGAGCTACTTGTTTTCTATCAGAACCAGAAACATTCCAATTTTGTTTTCAAGTTCATTTAGTGAGGTACTTTCTGTCAGTACAGTTGTTTTTGCAGTTTTGTTTCAGAATCAGGATGTGGAGTATCCAGCCTGGGCTTTCCTCTGTCAAGTGTAGGTCTTTCTCCGTCGCACATCTCCCTTTCCATGGGCCTTGGCTGAGCAAGTTTATATCTCAACTCATCTTCACTTCTAAACTCTGGCTATAGGCACATTTCTGAGCATCCTTATTATTATCTTTCCATTATCTCTTCAAAATGTTCAAAAAACTAAATTTAGTTTCATGTCATCTATGTAGAGCAAACTCACCAACTATCTCTTCAGGAAAACTCAGACTGCAGGCTAACTACAGTCTGGTAAATACCCATTTTGTCTAACTAAGAAACTGTTAAAAGTGAATAATAGTTGCATAAATATAGAAAAATTTTCCCCTTAAGATAAAAAATATCTTATCCTACTATTTGCTTAGAGAAGGAAATAGAATTGGGACATCTTAATATTTATTTTTCATTCATGGTTTTTTTTAACTTAATAAATAAATATTTCCCACTCTATTCTATTTCAGAGGAGTATATTTCAATAGTTAAAAAACAACTTAGTAACAAGCAATTGCTCACATTCTTCCAGATCAACATATTGTGAAGATGATTTGTGTTTATCCATTATTATGGCACATAAGAGAATGTCAGATATTTCAAATTACATTTCTAAAATTGCACAGAGCACTTATAATGCAATTGTTATTTTTTTAACCATGACTTAAAATCACGGGCTTCCGGTTAACACTTTTCTAGTTAATGTCATTGACCATTTCCCTGGAAATAGTTTCCTAGAGCCCACAGATGTGTTATTTCTGAACTTTGACCTCCAGGATTAAATGTCAAATGCAAACTGTTCTTTGTAAAATCAGCAATGTAGTCACTGAGAAAACACTCATGATAGCAATCAGATTAAATATTTCCTAGATAGTAATAAGAAATAATACTTTTTTATTAAACCATAGCTATGTACATGAAGGCGATCATGAGGTACAATGTGCTGGTTGTACATACAATGTGAACTGTTTTCATCAAACTGAATAACAGCCTTCATGGCATTTTCTTAGTTATTGTGTTAAGACATTTATATTCCTCACCTAGTAAATTTCACACATACCCTTCTAAGATTCACCATAGGGCGGCACTGGTGGCTCAGTGAGTAGGGCGCTGGCCCGGTATATGGAGGGTGGCAGGTTCGAACCCAGCCCTAGCCAAACTGCAACAAAAAACACTCAGGCTTTGTGGCAGATGCCTGTAGTCCCAGCTACTCGGGAGGCTGAGGCAAGAGAATCACCTAAGCCCAAGAGCTGGAGGTTGCTGTGAGCTGTGATGCCACAGCACTCTACCAAGGGTGACAAAGTGAGACTCTATTTCTAAAAATAAATAAATACTGTATATACTCAAATATAAGCTGACCCGAGTATAAGCCGACCCCCTTAATTTCACCCTAAAAACTGAGAAAACTTAGTGACTCGAGTATAAGCCGAGGTAGAAAATGCAGCAGCCACTGGTAAATTTCAAAAATAAAAATATATACCCAAAACAATTACAATAATTGAGGAATCAGTAGGTTAAATGCTTTTCAATATTTATTGCTAAAAAAAAACTGTAAACTAGCAGCAACAACAACTTTAAAACTTTAAATAAAGTGCAGAAAACCGTAGCTTAACAGGTAATCAAGCTAAATCACAATCACCGAATCAAATAACCTGTATGACCCGAGTATGAGCTGAGTTCGGGTTTTTCCACACAAATTTTGTGCCAGAAAAAACTCGGCTTATACTCGAGTATATACAGTAAATAAAAATAAAAAATAAAAGTATTGTACTATAAAAGAAATATTATTTTGAGAGAAAGAGAGCTAGTGCATTTAAATTACAATCCTCATATATGTTCCTGGACCATGTCTCAGGCCTTTTTTTCCATCTTCCCCAACTAGTCACAGTCTCACATGCGCTCGCATTCAGTGATTGATGATATGGAGCACACTTTACTCAGAGTCTAATACCCTCGGATGTTTCTGAATGGTCAACACAGTGAAAATTTCATCTCATTGCTCAAATAGGTTCTTTCCCTCCAGGCTCTCTCAGCTATAATCTACCCTGTTTCAACATTAATCTTTTAAAAACTCTACTTTTTTCATAACAGTCCCTTGTTTAAAAGTATGTAATGTGTACTTTGTCAACTGCATTAAGTCCAGATTCCTTTATATCACTGACAAGATCTTACATATTCTGGTCCCTCCCAATGCTCGCCTCACACACCGGCTCAGCTCTACCTGCCAGCCACACTCAACGACAGTCAAGTCTTCAATGTGTGCTATGAGTCATGCATGATCTCTCCTTTTTCCCAGGCCTTGCTTCATTGGGAAGCTTTGACCTGTTTATTCATTGCTTTGACCTGTCCGCTACTCAATTCCATTCACTAGTCCTCTTTGCCTAAATAATTTCTGTTAATCCTTCACATGTCAACTTTAAAGTTCCCTGCTCCTTGAGAAGGCACCCCTGGATCGGGTCGGCTGGTGGGGCTCCCTGCTTCACGCTGCTGTGCCACCTCGTACTTCCCTCTCTGTAGTAAGCTGGGACGACCCTCTTACCTTAAGTGGGAAAAGGGTCTTTGTGGATGTAATTACATTAAGGATCTTGAGGTGGGGGATTATCCCTGATCATCTAAGTGAATCCCAAATGCAATCACATGTCTTTATAACAGGGAGGCAGGAGGAAATTTCACGCAAACAGAAAAGGAAAAGACCACCTAGAAGAAAAGATGGTATGAAAATGAAGGCAGAGATTGGTCACAAGTCAAGGAATCACAGCAGCCAACCAGATGCTGGAAAAGGCAAAAAACAGATTCTCCCCCAGAAGCCTCCAGAGAAAATACAGCCTTGACTTTCACCCTGTGATAACGATTTCAGACTTTGGCCTTCCAGGACTTAACTAGAACAAATCTCATTTCAGTTGTTTTAAACCACCAAATTTGCAGAAATTTGTTGCAGCAACCCCAGAAAACTAGAAAACTAGAACACCATCACAGCTTCATCAGTCAAAGGCACATTAGGCAGCAAAGTGCACAGATAACAGGACAAGTGAGGGGAAGGTGTAAGCATCCCACATATGATAACAAGCTGCCATCACTTGTGAGAGAGCAAGGGAAGAGCTGTAACTAGAATGCAAAGAAAAGATGTGTGGAGAGGGCTCCCCACAGGAGCTGCGGACTTTACTAGAAGGGCCACAGCTGACTCAAAGCGACCCAGCAGGAGAAACCTAGTGGTGCAAGCATCCCTCACCCTCCTCCGCTCTCACCCTCTGACCTCTAGAAGCCACAGGCAAGAGTCTTTTCCTATATTCTGAGCACGTGGAAGGAGTTGGTGGACAGTGGATGAGCAGAGCAGATGACATCCAGCACATCCATCGTTCTGTTCAATTCCAATGGCTCATTCAATCACCTGGTTCCTTGACTCTCCTTTAAACATCACAAGTGTGACTACCCCACCTGCCCTCCGTATTATGAATCCTAGTGCCTGGTATGCTGTCAGGCACAGATTAGGAGCTTTATAAATATTTATTGAACAAAACTAATTAGTAAACTACCTCATACAAGAGCAAGAGGCTTTTCATAATTGGAATCTAATCTTCCATTTCCAACTGCATTTTCCATTGTTTCCATTCTGCTGGAGGCCCAAGTAGACCACAGACTAGCACCCAAGGATGTCTTCTCTTTCCCACCTCCATACCTCTGTGCAGACAGTTTTCTCTTCCTAGGCCACCATATCTACTGAATTTTTTGAAGACCACCTTTTTTTTGAGACAGAGTCTCACTTTGTCACCCTCAATAGAGTGATGTGGCATCCTAGCTCACAGCAACCTCCAACTCTTGAACTCAAGAGATCATCTTGCCTCAGCCTCCCAAGTAGCTGGGACTATAGGTGTCTGCCGCAACGCCTGGTTATTTTTAGAAATGAGGTCTTGTTCTGGCTCATGCTGGTCTCAAACCTGAGCTCAGGCAATCCACTCACCTCAGCCTCCCAGAGTGCTAGGATTACAGGCGTGAGCCATTGCCCCCGGCCTAAGATTATTTTACATGCTAACTCCTGCATGATGTCTGTCTGGATCATCTGCCAAAAATGACCTCTTCCTTCTTGGCACTGTTTCAGCTTTTATTTCTAATTCCTCTGGAGCAGTAACATTGTATCGTTATGTTATGTCAATGTGTGTGCAGTGTCATAGGACAACTTGGAGACCACAGTTCCCTGGAGAGCTGCTTCTCTGTCTCATATTATGTACCCTAAACAGGATTTAGCCAGTGACTTTCAAAATAAAGCTCACAATAAACATTGTTGAATAAATAAACTAGCTGTAACCTTTTTGGTAATTAGCATATTCCATCATCACTTGTTTATCCTAGTCTCTCTTGTTTTTACTGCTGAAAGCTATAGGAAGTTTGAATGTCAGCTGTGTTTCTTTCATTAACACAGGGTTGTGGGTTTTTCTTTTTTTTTTTTTACTTAATAAAAGCAACACAAGTCTTGTAACAAAGTTTAAGTCCCCACCCTTTTGTGATTAATAATTCGTAATAGCACCACATGTTTTACTGTGAAGCATCATCGTGGAGAACTTGCCCCAGGGGTGGTGGGTGGTGGAGGTGAGGGTAGCTACAGATCTCCAGAAACCCCTCCAGCACTTCTGAAGTTTATCCTGAGGTATAAACTTAACCCAGTTTTGGCATTCCTCAGAGTTCAGAGTAAGTTAAAACTGCATTTTAATATAACTTCAAAATAAAAAAGAAAAATAGAAATAAAGTAGCCATTGGGATTCAAAAGAGGGGCATGTACCCTGACCAAGTTCTATGACATTTTAATAAAAGTCAAACGAGAGGAACAAATACAAGACTCAAAAAGGCTAAAATGACATATTCTTCTGCAAAGTTATAGACCTCTTAATATCAGAATAAACATTTAAAATCATCCTTATCCAGGATTACCAGAAATATTTACCAACATATATGACAGTTTATGAAATTTACTGTCCCATTTTACTAAGGTATCACCTTAAAAGAGAGGAGAGAACAGAATATATCTTCCCAAAGACTCTCATAAAGGATGGTGTGACTACTTAACACATTGACTTTATTGCCGTCAGAAAAAAAACGCATATTCTCATACATAAGAGCTATGCAGTTCAGTAACTGTACTTTGCAAATGACGGCAGCTTCATAATGGCATCCCAGAAAAACTCATATGTGAATGACTTTCAAAATGTTTAAGCTCTTTAATATTTGAAATGCTTATAAGTGTTTATCTGTGCTATGTTTTTTTTCCTTCTGAAGCCTATCAAGCTTACTTTGTTGCATTGCATAAGTCAATATTTGCATATGGATGTGGGTAAACACAGCTTAGCAGTAGATTCATTTAGATGCAATGGGCAGAATAAAATATATAGTTTCTAAAGGAACAGTTCCTTTTGGCTATTCACTTAGGGCTCAAAAGTAAATGAGCATTCAATGTTTCACAGCTATTAAACCAGTAGGGACTTAATAGTCAAATTTCTAAAGAAGAAAAAAAAAATGATTTGAAAATGAAGAACCTTATGAATTTACCCAGCACTGAAGCAGCTTCCCAATTTTGGAGAATAAAGTATTGTGCATTCTGCTTTGCAAGGCCCTGAGCAGGCACCATTACAACCGTTACAGAATCGGGACCTTTATACCCAGTAGCCAAAGCATCTTCTGGACCCTAAGTTAACCTAGATAGGCAAAAATTGATGTTGGCTCATACTAAATTAATCCATCAAGTTAATCAGCCCAGAAGAGTAAAATGAGATACCCCAAACTTATATAAAGACATTTATGTAGAGTCCCTTTCCCCTAATCTTCATTGGTTGTGGTACAAATGGGCCCTCCATATATTGCAAACTACTCTGCATTTATGAAATGAAGGTTTCCTTATTCTTTTTGAAGATTCCAATTTGCTTAATTTGCAAATTTCAGTTTGCAATTTAAATGCCAAGACATATATTCAGCCACTATGCTCAAGGATGATACAAGGGACTAGTAGAGATGGCCAAAAAATATAAATTTGTTAAAGAAAATGAGCCAAAAGGACTCCTGTGTCTGAGAATATCCTTTGCTAAGCTAATGGGAAATGAATCCAAATCACTCTTGAGTCCTCAAGACACCCACTTTCAGGTTGTGCCAAGGTTCTAAGGCCTTAAAGCCAAAGAGACTTCCCTGATGCCTTGGAAATTTTAATTTTAATCTTCCCTTCTTCCTTCTTTCTTGCAGGAAATTAAGGAAATTCATAAGCATTTACCCACTTCCTGCCAGATACTTTCTCCCATTCAATCCCTTTGACTTGTATGAGGAAGATATTTATATCTTCACTTCACAAATGGTGTTTGGTAACTTGCCCAAGATCACAGAGCTAGGAAATGACAGAAGGAGGAACAATCTGACTTCAGAGCTTACCCATAGCAACACTGGGACCACTGCTTCCTTTGGAAATTGACAAAGACAAAAAGGAGAATAATCTCAAGATACTAAAAAAAAGGATGATGAGCTTTTTTTCATGTGTTTAAAAGCCGTTTTTTAATAGCTGTGATGCTCAATTTTGAGACCTTCAGACATGGCTGGAAAGTGTGCAGAGAAATAACCAGCCTAAGAAGATTATTTGCATAAATGCCAGGTGTTTCCTGGGATAAGAAATTAACCTAAGACTGAGAAATAACCGAGTATATGAAACACAACAGAATTCTATTCGTGGAGGAGTCAGTGTGGGTTTGCCTAAATACGCAAATGCATATTATATATATTTAGTATATAAAAGTATTAAATATACACAAAAATATTAGATATTACCTGCTAAATCTATAAATGTTATAATAACATAATATGTAACATTAAATGTTATTACATGACATATTACATATTAGTTATACATAATTATAATTTGTGATATATAACATAGCTTAAATATATATATTAAACATATTATATATGAACTATATGAATATACATCACATATTTGAAATTCTGGTCATCTATGGGAGAGAAGTGGCAGAGACCAAGCCTCCATACAGAACGGGGAGGGCAGTGTCACCTGTGGTAGGACTACACAGAGCATGACAGGGCCGCAGTACTACCAAGCCACGGACATCCCCAGTATCACACAACTAGGTGGCACCATGGGAGCAAAAGTGCAGGAAGGATAGAAACTGTCATGGTGATGCCACACCCAGCAATAGGAACCAATGTGAGGAGAGAGACTGCTGTATCCTCAGAGGGGCACGGGAGGGTTGTGTGGTCCCGCTGAGCTCTATGGGGCACTGCTGGGATGGTGCTGCTCTCAGGAGAGAAAAGCTTGTAGAATGGCTTCTGGAAACACAGAGGACTTCACATAATTTATGAAATTATTTAATAGAAATAAATATTTTATTTTAATATACCTATAGTATTAGGGAAATCAGAAGCAATGAGAATTTCACTTTTGTCTTGACATGATCCTGGAGATTATCATGTTTTTGGATAAATATTTTTTTCTTCCTTGTGTTCACTGGGGTATATAGGGGGGGTGATACGTAGGTCACACTTGACAGGGTGTTTCTATGTATAGTCCTCCTACTTCAGTAGCAGAATCACCCAGTTTTTTGTTTTTTTTTTTTATTGCAAATGTAGCCTTATCTGTGACCAAATGAATCAAAGTGTGACTTCCTTTTCTGTCTTTTTCTCAAGATTTATTGTCAGGAACATTAAGGTTTGAGAATTACTGCTTTATTTGCATAATGAATAGAAGATAAAATCCCTTGCTGAGAAGGTGGTAGGCAGAGGAAAAAATAGAGGTTTTGCAAAGAGTGGTAAAGGTTTGAAATAACCTCTCTAACAAATGGTGGAAGAAATCTTAATGAAACCTGAACATATTACTGAGCAGATGTGTTGCACAACTGAAACCGTCAATGATGATAATAGTCTTTGTGATTGTCCATGGTGGGCCTCCATGACTATTAAATATTTATTAAGGGTATAAGGTGTGGCCAATGTATAAAAGAATATTCCTGAAAGGACAGGTTAAGATCACTGAAAACCTAACTGGGGAGGAAAAACAAGCATAGATGAATGACATTAATGACAACATAATACATGTGTTAAGTTGTCAGATAGTAACAGTTGTATTGTGATAATAATCATTGTTTATTAGCACATAAATTACCAAATAAGAAATGAGGGATGAGTGTACCTGACAAAAGAGGTGAATTTGATCAGTATCCTGGCAGGATTTCAAGGGGCAATAATCATTGAAGTCAAGTGAAGATGTTGCCACACTAACTAACTTTACTGATCCAGTAAAGTTAGTACACTGCCACGCCCACCATGGTGCAGAACATCTATAGGAGTAAGATACACCTCCTTGGCCCAAAAGAGATCAGTCGAACAAAACCAAGACTGACTATGAGTGGATATTGAAGCAATGTCAAATCCAAGGAAAGAAACATCTTGGGGCTGTGGTGGAAAATCACATGGGTAATAGAATGGACTTGACCAAGTCTAATCTGCTGGGTCGCACACAAAAGATCAAACGGCCACACATATGAGTTCAACTAAAAATTGTTTGCTTAATTTTCAGAGCTCAATAACAAGGTTGTATTTAGGCAGCATGGGATTAATGTCAGTGACTGAAGGAGGCCTCGCAACAGTGGCTGTAAACCCCTGACACTCACACCCCTCTTAGGATAGGAGGCTGCCTTTGGTTTAATTTTTTTTTAAACCACTTCAAGTAGATGAGGTCTGTACCATGCTTAGCAGCCTACATATCATATGTTTGCACATATCTGAATTACTTTTACTTTTATAGTGACACCCTTGGGAGGCTCATAAGGGGCTGCGAGCGCAGACTGCTGCATCCACTTTCACAACATAGTTTGTTCAGCAAAGACGTAGTTTACGGAGAGCTACACAGCCACATTTATTATTTCCCAACATTCTTGCTGAACAGGAGCATGTTGAGAGTGGCATTTAAGCAACTGTATTTAGCAAATTAAAATATACAATATTAACACAAAATCAGATTAACTAGACAGGCGTAACAAAGCTTCTTTTAACAAAGAGGTCTTAGAAGATGTAACAGAATGGTACCTTTTTATTGGAAGAAGGCGAGAGAGAAGCATGGGGCAAAATTGGAGTTGGTTCTGCTCAGAGGGGTATCCAGGGAGCCACGTGGGGACACTGGTGCCCGCAGGGAAGCTGCACAGGGGCAAGAAGAGGCTTCCTGTTGGGCCTGGAGCTGGCCCTGAGCACCAGTGAGTTTCAAAAGAAAGGTGGTGTGTAAGGTGAAAATAGTGCATAGATAAAAATCATGAAAAATAAAAAACAAAAAAGAAAAAAAGAGAAAGGGGAAAAGGAAAGGGAAGGCAGCGTTGAAAATCCCTGCTGAAAAGGCCATGGCAACGCAGCTGCACAATCTACCTTCCACGGTGTGTCAGGTGAGGCTCCGGAACTGAACTTTCACGTGTGCAGAAATACACAGATGTAAACACTAAAATCACTGGCAGAGCATCAGGATGCTGAGAAATCTGCGAATAAAGAATGGCTGAGGAGGAAATGCTCCTGATATAAAGCAAAAACTTGAAAAGTACCTTGGTCCCCAGGCCATGTGCCCTTTTGTGGGAATGGCTGAGTCTGCTGCATGATTTAGACTGGTATTTCTCTCTGAATTTTGTGTGTGTGTGTGTGGGGTGTGTAGGGGGTGAGTGCATAGTTAATGCCCCCCAAAATCATAAATCTTATTTTGCAAAGCTGCAGTATGATAGACTTGAATGTATGCTGCGTTTCATAATTCCCTTACATTAAAACTTTGTAATGGAATTTTTATATGCTTCTGTGTTTCTACAATGGCTGTGCCAAGAACACCTACAAGATGGGGTATTCAGATTCAACTAGCTTGTATTGGGTGCTCCTCGGGAGCCCTACATTAACAGACAGCATTTCCATCATCCTTGCATTACTGCTGTGAAGGAGGCTTTTAAAAAATATTTCAAATACAGTAATGATAGATTCACAGGGAGTTGCAAAATATAGCATAAAGTGGTTTTATGTATTCTTCGCCCAGATTTCCTCCATTGGTTAAATTTTAGATTAGTACAATAGAGAAATCAGGACGTTGGCATTGATAAAATCAATCTTTATATGTAATTCTATGCCATTTGATCGCATGTGTAGATGTGTGTACCTGCCACCACACTGAAGATAAAGAACTATCCCATTACCACAGAGATCTCTTTTCTGCCATCCCCAACCCCCAGCCGCCGGCATCTCTCACCACTGGTGATTACTAATCTGTTCTACATCTGTATTTTTCTGCATTTTAAGATTGTGATATGGCAGAATCCGAATATGTAACCTTTAGAGACTAGAATTTTTCATTGAGCATAATGCCCTTGCAAGTTGTTCCACACATTGGTGACTTTTAAAAAATCATTGCTGAGTCGTGTCCCATAGTGTGGAGGTTAACCATTCATCTGCCAAAGGACATTTTAGTTGTTTCCAGCTTGGGGCTCCTACAAATAAAGCCTCTATGAACATTTTGCACAAGTTTCTGTGATATAGGATTTAATAAACACATTTCAGAGCTGAGACCAAAGAATTACAGAAAGTCTCCAAGGCACACTGCTATTCAGCCACCGAACAAGTATCTGAATCCAGATGTTCTTTTTCTCCTGTGCATATCTACTACCCTGATCAACTGTAAATAAACTGTTCTGCAGCTCAGCATAGAAAAGTAATGATTACTTCTTGATAAAATATTGGTTTTAGAATAAGAGCTGCTGAATTACTTGGTAGTTTTTAGTTCCTATTAAGTACCAGGTCCTGTGCTGAGTGTTGAGACAAGGTGTTAGCCCCATACAGGATTTTACAAAATGTCATGTTCACAGCACAGAGGTAACTTGCTCTGCATTAATTGGTTTTAACAGTTTTAAATTTTAGCTGGAAAATATTCAAAGTTAATGCGAGGGCTGTAATAATATTTAAATGTGTGTTCATTGATTTAAATGTGCTGGAAGATGTGGGTTAATGCATTTTGCCTTATCTTAGGAGAGCAATTGCTGTGCATGTGTACACGAATGCAAGATCTAATTTTGCAAGGTATGCAATTTGGTACTTCTTTCAAATAGGAGTGAGGTTCAGATGGATTTTTGTTATAGCTTATTCACAAATTAATGATGTCCTCTGCTTTTTTCTGTGTCCCTTCCCCCCAATAGCATAAAAAATTAATCAACCGTCCACAGAGTACCAAAAGAATTTCTACAAATCCTACAGGTAAGGAATATTTGCCTTGTCATCATGAAAGCTATCTTTCTCTCCTCTTGTGTTTTAAATATATGTGAATCCTTTTATAAAAAGGAAGAAAGTGACTTTCCAATTCAATAACAATTCGTTTTATCAGCCTAGTAAATGGATGTTCTCTGTGAGTCATGTGCATATAAACTGTGATTATCAAACATGCATGTAATTAAAGTTGTATTGAAATCTATAAGAAATATGAGTCAGTTTAGTTATATGACTAGTCATTGCTTAGTTTGGTAAATAGACGACTGCAGTGTATTCTGAAACATTGATTGTTTGTTGTAAATCTTTACCTGGGGTCAGTTCAAATCAATGTTGGAGGTCCATAGATTGTAAATAGAAGTAGATATTGGTATGGTACCACAAGAAGCATTTACTACCGTATATACTCGAGTATAAGCCGAGTTTTTTCCGGCACAAAATTTGTGCCGAGTTTGGGTTTTTCGGCACAAATTTTGTGCCGAAAAAACTCGGCTTATACTCGAGTATATACGGTATTTAGTTGTAATTTTTCATGATTTGGTAATGTAACAGTGAAGCCTATTTGAGGTTCAGGGGTGAAGTTGACACTTTTGCTCTATTTTAGCTTTTGAAACATTTCATTTTGTGATGTTAATGGCTTTTCATGTGATAATTTATTGGTCTTCAAAAGACATCAGTGAGTATGCTTTGCACACACTATCAGGTCCCCTGTGGAGGGTATGAAATTCCAATCAGAGGTCACCCCTATAGATATGTCCAGATAATGCACAGGCTTTCCTGAGCTCCATGAGCTTTAGGATGGGAATAAATTATAGTGTTATATTCCCTCTCAGGGATAATAAAACCATTTTTGAAAAAAGAGCAGATGATAGAGAAACCAAGAATAGTAATAAAGCTCAGCAAGTTTAATAATGTTACGTTTGAAGAATTTGCTGTTCAAACGAAGGCACAGTACGGAGATCATAAAGAGTGTAAGAATTCTTCTTATGTGTACCAGGAAGCCCCAGCTTGCTACACGGGCTGGGAAATATTTGTCCTCACAGAAATCCTCCCACATGACCAGTGGCACCAAAGCTATTGTGGGAAGAAGGAAGGGTGCACACAGAGTGGGATAAAACTATGGAAAGTTCTAAATGCTGACTTAAGATGTTTGGACAATAGGAAGACCTTACATGTGGTTTATTAACGGGGACCAAAAGATGAGATTAGACTTTCCAAACTTCTTTTGTATCAGTTTTGCGGAAGAACAGAGCTAGTCTAAATGGATAGGGGGGGACAAGCGAAAACCCTACTTCCTATAAGATTAAGGCTGAGTAAGTAAGGCTGAAATGTAGGGGAAATATTTGAGCTGTTTAGAGTTAGTGCCATTAGGAGGTGCGTACAGGGAATAAGGGCTAGACTTTGAGAAATCTGAAAAATACCAAATGTCTTAGCTTACTCAGCTGAGTGGTCATATAATTAGAAAAGTGAATGGAGTGAAGAAAGATTAAGTGGATAGAAGGAAACACCAAAGCTCACTATTTTGATTGTAGAAGTACAGCATTGTATTGGCGTTCATACAACAGGTAAATATAATTAAGATATGGTAGCTGGGCATGGTGGCTCATGGCTATAATTCTAGCACTCTGGGAGGCCAAGATGGGCAGATTGCCTGAGCTCAGGTATCTGAGAGCATCCTGAGCAAGAACAAGACACCATCTTTACTAAAAACAGAAAAAAACTAGCTGGGCGTTGTGGTGGGTACCTATAGTCCCTTCTACTCAGGAGGCTAAAGCAAGAGGATTGCTCTAGTCCAAGAGTATGAGGTTGTGGTGAGCTATGAAGTACCATGGAACTCTACCCAGGGTCACAGAGTGAGACTCTGTCTCAAATATAATATAATAAATATAACTAAGTTATGCATATTGCTAATGCTGTATCAGAATTTGGGGAAACAAAACCAAAGATGAAGGTGGAGTAGCTCTAGAATATTCCCACAGTTAATAGTGATGATGCAGTCAGCAGGAGCTGATGAACTCATGGAGGGGAGAGGAGAGAATTAGAAGAGGCGTGACATAGGATGTAGGGATGGAACAGTATCTTAAGAGAGCCAGCCAAGGGCACGGGAGGGAAGAGAACAGCCCAGGAAGGAAGGGAGCAAAATGCTTCATGGGAGTCAAAGAAGATCCAGGCTAAGAATCAGCTGCTGTAGGTAACAATTAGGGGGCCTCTGTGAAGATTTGAAAGAGGAAAACTATTGAAGAAAGGCATGCATTTATATATTTAAGTAGTGAGTTGACAGGGAAGGGGTTGAGCTCTCAAGTCTACATTATGCATAAAGGAAAGGAAAGAGCATAATGGCTTGACACAGAGGAAGGGAAGAGACCTGCGGAAGCTGTAGGGAGCAGGGCAGGAGCCTGTGGTGGGGACGAGACTGAGGGACAGGTGTGAAGGGAGAAGACTCCATTGTGGGGGATGGAATCCAGCAATCACCGAGGGGGAGTGTGATGTTCTAAGGAAGAGATTTTGAAATGAAAACAAGGTTAGGAGAATGGGGGTCAAATGGATTTGGGTAAAGTAGGAGAAGCAAACAGATGTCTGAGTGAAACAGAAAGAGAGTGAGACTGAGGCTTGAGGATAGATAAGATATGGAACATTTTAAATTGAGCTTAGAAAAAATACTTTTAAAATAGATTTACAAATTAATAAGGGCTCACATAGTGTGAACTGTCAGTCACTTTCCATGTATTTTCATAATCTCAGGTCGCCCAAGTGATTCAGGTTGACAGATTGAGAACACAAGGTGTTCAAGGTGGCTATATGACCACCCTTGGCACCCACAGCTGGTCACTGGGAGCAGTGCAGGTACAGAGCAGTGTGAGACCCTGCAGGGGTGAATGAACAGAGGAATGGGAGCCATGGAAGTTAGGAGGAAGAGGTCAGAGTGATCCTGAGAAACCAAGGCTGCAAGGCATCGTAATTCTGGCTGATGCTGGAACCTGAGGATTGGCCACAAAAGTCTGTTTCTAGTGTGGCATCACAAGACGGATCATTAACACTGAGGATTAAGGAGCCAGGTGATCAGAGGTCAGAGGAGTGAATCAGTCTCAACGGGGCTGCTGGTGCAGCTGCCTAGGGGTGGTTGCTGACGGTATGGGTAGGAGGGAAAAGGCTGCCGGGTGGCACCGGCATCAGGACGAATGCATTGCGTGGTGACAGCAGAACACTGGCTTGAAAGTCACAATGGAGAACACGGGTGTCTTGGCCCCTTTCCTGAGTAGCTTTTACTGAAATGTATCTTCAGTATAAAAATCAAGGTGCAATTTATGGAAATAGGAAGATAGAAGGAAGAGGTAACAGAAGGCAGACAGAATTCTTTGCTCACACAAACCACAGAAAGGGTCATGACGCAGGATACAGCTGGGCACAGGGGTGTTACTCAGAGGAATGGTTCTAATTACACAGCAAAACAACAACAGCCATAACAACAGGAGATCTTTGGGATCACAGAGGAAGGCAAGGGCTGTGCTGGGTGAACAGGACACATTCAGAGGTGCTGTCTGCATGTCTGAATAGCTGGGAGGAAACATTTCCAGTGGAAATGCTGGTGTAAGGGGTCTGGCACATAACCGCTGTTTGGGTGGTGGATTTGGTGTTTCCGTGTGTGTGTGTGTGTGTAGGTACAGATGACTGTGAGGACTTACTACCTGCTGATAAAATTTATGCATCAGATCAGTACTGATAAAAAGAAACATTTTTATCCTTTAAAGACATAGGGCTGCTCAAAACCTCCTTGGGAACCTCAGCCAGAGCGGCCTCTGAGCTTATTGAAAATGTTAACTTTGGCCTTTACCCTTCTCAGTGAGCTGCGTAGGGCAGGGCCTGGAACCAGTTTCACAACCCTCCTGGTTCTCAAATATATTAAAATTTCTGAAGCATTTTCACCCTTTGCAACAGTTGGAATCCCAGCGACGACAGGGATCAAAGGCTTGCCACGTGCTCCTGGGTGGTCCCAAATCTCTTTTTCTGCTCAGAAGCCAGAACAGAGGGCAGGTGCATTTCCTGTGAACAGGTGTGGAAGATTGGGCCGGGTCATCCCCAAGGATCGGTCCTAACGCTCAGTGTCCCCTGTGCCCCACAGAAGCCCTTTGGGATAACTTGCTCCACTGGCTGGCCGCGGAGCTCTCCGAGGAGGAGGAGCAGGCCGAGGCCCTGTCCTGGTCCCTCCCGCTACGGCGCAGCACCGTCCAGCTCCTCAAACTCAAGAACCCTGATGATCTCACAGAACAGATCCATGAACTTCTTTGCTTCTGGAAAAAATCGCTCCCCACTTCCACCAACAAACTGCGCCTCCTGGCCCGTCACCTCCGCAAGATTGGCAGGAGGGATCTGGCAGACGAGCTCAGGTTCAAGTGGGAACATAAAGTGTTCACGGAACCGCAGCCGGGGCTGGACCTGGCCGCGGACTAGACGGCGCGGCCTTCATCCTTTTGCCCTAGAAAAAGGCGCAGGGTGGTTTTTTCAAGATGGTTTCTGTCAATATTTTCCTAGGAGGTTCCAACTGACATTTGAAGTAAGTCTATTTGATAGCTGTGCCACTGAGAAATCAATGGAAATACAGGGAGAATCGCTGCTCAAACAATAAAAGGCGTTCTGGCCTCTTCTGGTCGAGGAATGATGTTCTGCGGCCAAGACTGCTTGAGTTCAGGGGGACTTAACAGCATTTGCAATTGACTTTTCCCTGTTGACATTTTAATAGCTGAAGTTGCTTTCTAAATGCACAGAAAAAGTGCAAAAACAGAATCACTTTTTTATTGTTATTCATAACTCCAAGCAACCAACTCAAGTTCCATAGAAAAGACAGAAAAGGAATTGAGTTTAGTTACCTGATCCTGGTGATAGCAAGAGACTATAAGCAAACAGAGAAGTTTGAAATAAATTAAAAATAGAATGTCACTTCAGTCATTTACTGCCACAGAATTTTCTTTTATTAAATTATAGATTATAATAAGAAAAAAAATCATATTTTTAGTGAAATGAGGCAGGGCAGAGAAAATGAAATACGAGTAAAAAAATCAAGACCAATTTCACCTACTTGGAAAAATGACCCGCTTTAAAATCAGTGAACAGAAATCTTATTATTAATACATAAGTCCCACATGTTCATCATTAAAAAAACAAATTTATGGCCCTGTGGCTCAAGGAGTAGGGTGCTGGCCCCATATGCTGGAGGTGGTGGGTTCAAACCCAGCCCCGGCCAAAAACTGAAAAAAAAAAAAAAAAAAAAAAAAACACACACACAACAAACAAACAAATTTAAAACCGGTGAAAAATCCACAAAACTGAAAGAAAAAAAACGCTTTGTAAAGCCTTCTATCCATTGATAATCCTTCTTAACACCTAGTGTTAAGTATTGAGTTTATAGAAAACCTGGAACAGTTTGATGTAAATGGGATTTTGGATTAGTTTCACAGATTCACTAGAACAAATTTACCAAGGCCTCCTATGCCTTGCAGACATCATTAGCAATTACTTTAAATTATTGAATACCCAGAAATAACTGAAATTAATGAAATTAATGACAACTAAAACATCTGGACGACTTTCACATATAAAGACAAGTTTTCTTCTGTTGATTTGCAAAACTAGCCAGGAGCTTCAGTATCTATTTGGTTATACATTGAGAAGGGAGATCCCAATTTTCAAACACATTCCTATTGAGAAGCAATTTATTAGTCAAGATTTTTAATTTTTACTTGTTGCCAAAAGTCACCAGGTGGACGTTCATGTGTTCTTGGAATGAGGAAAACAAACTAAAGTGTTCATTTTTTTCTTTTACTACATTAGTACAAAAAAGAAAAGTAAAATTGGGCTCTTATTCTGCCACCAGAGATTAGTAATATGAACATTTTTGGGCAGAGTTTCTTCTAATTTTTATTCTTTACTGGAAGCAGATGTTTTTATATTTATGTGTATAGATGGACATTAACACACACATGTGCTCATATGCACGCATGCGTGCACATACTTATAAGTCCTCACACACACAACCTCACCTGTGTCTCATAAATGGGCCCTGAAACATACCCTCCCTTCACCTGCACAAAACCAGTCTCACGTCCACCTGGGCACCTCACGCACACGCGTACACCGTCACAAAATCACAGCTCCTGCACACTGCACTTCCACCTCCGTCACACACACTCATTAACAGACACAAACACCCCAAGACACAGTCCCAGATCCACTTGTACACTCCCACAGCTCATGCATACATACACTTGCTAACACGCATTCCCCACAGACACACACACACACACCCTCACTTTACTGTACACCTTTACATACACACACATTCTCACAAACACTCCCTCTTACACGCCCACCTCTCTCCTCAATCTCTTTCTCTATCATACACACATACACTCATATAAATATATATATACGTATATACCCTTATAGGCACACACACAGAACTCTCCACACACATTGATATGCATTTTCCCCAAAATTAAAACAAATTGCACATATTATTTTAATAGTACAAATGTTTATAAAGAAAAATATTGATCATCAGCTTCAGCATCACCTCTCTTGAGGTAATCCAGGACATCAGTCTGAGCTGTGGTCTGAACCTGCCCCTGAACTCCCCCCCTGCCGCACCCCTGCCTTGTGCACCTGTTCTCTGGTGGGCTGGACTGTGGGGACCACATCATAGATGCCTCTGATTGCTTGTTGGGTTTGGCTCATAGGCAGCATCAGCAGGGGACAGGGAGGAGGGGGAAAGTGAGTTACACTGTTCTCCGCTCTTCTTTTAGGAGCCTACCTGAGCCAGGCTGTGTGCCTCAGGCAGAGGTCACTGTGCCTCTCCAGGAACCCCCTCTGGGCAGCTCTCTCCAGGGTTTTGGTAGCTGGTCTCCCTCCTGTCTTTCCAGGTCTAGGGGCCGTAACAGCTCTCTTTTTCTGAGTCAGTGTGTTTCTTCCCTGTGGTTCCCTACATCCTGCCCTCCTCTTTTAAGATAAATTTCCCTTCAATTATCCTAATTTGAGTGTTTCTGAGATGCCAATGGATACATCTCTGCACACCTTTCTTTCTTTCTTTTTTTTTTTTTTACTCAAATGTTAATGCTTTATTGCATTTATCATTCACTTTCTCTTTCCATATATTTTTCTGAGTCATTTGAGATTAAATTACACAGATCATTAAAATTAGAGAAAATGCTATTATTTGATTTGGAGATATCTAGAGTTCATCAATTGCCCCAGGAACCAATTGGAACCATACCTGAGACAGCCATTGTCTTCCACGACCTTGACAGTTTTGAAGAGGATACACTAGTTATTTTGTTAAATGCCCCTCAGTAGGAGTTGGTCTAAAGTTTTCTCATGATTAGATCCAGATTATACAGTTTTCAAAGGAATATGTTTGCATTTTAGAATTATACGATATCTGCTTTCAGCAGATGGTTGCTCTTAGAAAATATTACGTTTATGGAACTAATACATGAGTACAACACACACAAAGAATCTAAATTACACACCTCACTCTAACCCTATCAAGTTCACACACAGATCACTATAATTGCCATCTATAATCCAAGGGCAGCACTTAACCCACTTTTGGTGATTGCTTGGGAATTATCTATAAAAGCTCTGGATTTTTAAATTTTGTATAATTTTGTGTACAAAGATTTTAGGTACTCATTTAAAATCCTAGCAACTTTTACAACAGATCTTAAATTAAAGGTTTGTATAATCAGATTCAAGTATGAATCTGCACACCTTTCTTATGCTCCTAGAAATTTATTTATGTATATTTTGTCCGGAGTGGGAGTCATATATGTACATACATACAGCTTTAAAAAAATCACTGTCTCATTAGATGATGAGCATTTTTCAATGTCTTTAAAAGCTTTAATAGCTACATAATATAGCATTCATGCCACGCCCTCATTTTAGTATTGTCAATTTTGAAAATGTTTAAATTGGAATGATGTCTGTAATCTCTATGTCTTACTTTTTAATTTAACTTTGTATTGTTAAAATTCATTCTTTTTTTTGTGTGTGAAAATGATGTGTTTATTAGTCTCATTAACATAATATTCCATTATATGCATATACTAAAAAAATCAATATATTAGAATATCAATGAGCATTAAATAGATCCTCCTTTAGGGGCTATCAGAAATAATGCTGTTATTAATATTTCTTACATAATTTTTGGTGAAAAAATACGTATTCTTTTTTCCAGGTATATACCTAAGGAAATGATAGGTTATCATAATTAATTTTATGTTATTATGTTATATTTAGGATCATTTAGCAAATAAGCCTTGAGCATCATTATTGAGAGACAAGAATGTTCTACCAGGTAGATTGTAGAGTCAGTCTACATATCTCTGATAAGACCAATTTCACTATGAAAAAACCCATCATAGTCATTACAATCATCATTTTTCTAATTATTTTTGAGCAACCAGTTTTATAAATAAAAAGTTCTACCCTTTATTATTTGAATTAACAATGCCTATGGTGTTGAATCACATTCATTTTGACGATCTATGTACTAATTCTGGAGTATAAATTCTTGATTAGATCAATTGACTATCCCTAGAATGTAGCATATGTGAATACATATGTGATATCAATCGCCTGCATATTCTGGAGTGTTTTAAAATAAAATAGAAACACTGTAATAAGTATGTTTTGACGACTTCATAATTCAGTTTTCAAAATAGCTACATTTGTGGGCAAAGTTTTTCTTTTTCCCCGTAACCCAAATGTTATTGGCATTTGGAATAGAATCATTGTTTTAAAAAAATTAACCCGAACTGGCTCATGATTTGCAAGGCATTCAGCATCCCTGCCTTCTGTTAACCAAATGCACAAACCATCCCCACCCTAGCAAGTGTGACAACCAAAATTTCTTCTACCTAATTCTGGTCATAAGGTTGTGAGGAGGAGGGGGAAGGGTAGGTGTCCAGAACCCCTGTTTTAATAAACATTGGCTTGAAAGGAAGTGGGAAGAAAAGTAAGGGAGATTTACAACATTGTAGACAAAAGAGGCCCCACCTTCCACATTCCAGCTACCACACGTATTTTAAGAAAATCAACTGCTATTTGATGACTTTCCCAGAAATGTTCTTAAGAAGAAACCTAGGGCTGTTTTATAGAATCAGGAGTGTATTTAAGGTACAAAACCAGGCTTTTTGAAGTTAGAAGGTTAGTTCTTGAGAAGAGGAGGTAATTCGTGAGTGAGGTCAAAATTGTGTCTGACCCAGGCTGGGGATTCCCCGTGGCTTAGCCAAGGGTGGCTTCTATAATCTAACCTCATCGGAACACCCCGGGGGTGGCCTAAGTGTTTTGACAGGTGGCATGTCATTTAATCCTCAATTCTCCTCCTCTCCTAGGTCTCATCCATTGGTACTTCCACATCCCTGTCCCCAGCATTTACTGTGTACCTACCTAACATACCAATTAATTATTTAGTATGGTTTTTCTTTATTTCCTGCAAATAAACACTTATTTTAGGTCCTATTACACAAGGGCCAGGGTGCTTGTCTCTTTTGCTCACTGACATAGTCCTATCATTGAGGACTTGGTTTGGCACCCAATAAATAGTTCTCTGTTTTGTTATTCTTATTTTACCTGTGAGAACACTGTAGCCAACTGCACTAAAGCCCGGTAAGTGGTAGAACCTGGATCAGAAGCCAAATGACTCTTTTTCCAAAGTCCTTCTTCTTCTACTTCCAATTTCCTGTCCTTCCCTCCCCCCAACGTTCACCAATTCCTTCTCTCCCATAACCTTGGGTGTTGGGCCCTGCCATGTGCCTGAGGCCTGGTGCAACTTCCTGAGCCTGACGAGAAGTAGATCCACCGAGCTTCTTCCGCGTAGCAATGACTCAGCAAGGCCTGGCCTGAAACTGCCTCTACCTGGATACAGCCCACGTGGCACCATGCCATTGGCCCAACCCTGTCACGCACCTCATCCCCCGCCTCCTTTCCCCGCCCCTTCCCCACGCTCTATATAAACGGCTGCTTGACGCAATAAAGTTGAGTTCCTGCTTTGACAGACTCACGGTTCCGTGTGTTCCTGTTCGGGCCGCGACGCTCACCATCCCGCTTAGCCCCGGGGATAGAGTCAGGCTGGCCCTGCTCTCCCCTCTTCTGGACCTGCTGGATAGCCCAGCACTTGGGTAATGTTTTCTGAGACTCCTGAATAAAAACGACTGCATTAATTGCCCATGCCTCCTCATCCTTAAGTCTGGGTATAGCACTTCTATGCACTGTTGTAATTATCTATTTATCTATGTTTTTTTCCAACCAGTTTTTAAGTTTCTTGAGGGCAGATACTTAAGAGTTGTTCACCAGTAAATGTCCAATTTCCTGCACAGGGGGGCAGCACATGGTAGGAACTCTAAGAATTGTTGAATTAATTCACAAATAACACCTACATACTGACATGTTATCAGGGCTCTCTTCTGTTCCATCTTTCATTTGGAAGCAACCCCATGGGGGGCAGAAAATATGTATGAGAAGGTAAAGAATTAGCTCAGATTAGAAAATTCTGCCCCATGGTTCATCAAGTTGGAATAACAGACACAGGAAAAGCCAACCATGAGGTTAACAGGAAGCGATATTTTTCTAAACACTCTGCAGGTGTAAAGTGTTCCTTTCTTTGAGTGACCACTGCTTCAATATACACTGAGAAACTTTGTTCTCCCAAATCACAGAGTATCAGAACTTTTGCTGTTTGAAATCACATCAGTAAGAAAGAACTATCCCTTTCCTGCCTGAAGGATCCAAGTCACTTTGACACAGAAGAGCATTCTTGATTTACAACCTAGGTGCCTCGCTTCAGATAAAGAGTTTCTGGATACAGCATTGCATGTTTACTTCATCATTAATGTTTCCAAGAAAGAGAAAGGATTCTAGATCCACGTTCCAGTGAAGACCTGATGTTGACCCCTTTATGCACAGTTCTGTTCTGCTTTGAGCTTAGGACACCATCCTCTCCCTACTCCCTAGATCCACGTTGCAGTGAAGACCTGATGTTGACCTCTTTATGCACAGTTCTGTTCTGCTTTGAGCTCAGCACACTATCCTCTCCCTACTCCCATGCACTACAATATCTCTACCTTTGCCTTTGTGTAGTGAGACATCCACAGTTCTGGCATGCAATCTCTCTCATGGTGATGAGTCAAAACCCCAACTTTGTTGAGCTTCAGCTGTGTCCTTGGTGGTCTTGGCCTGAGTGGGACGCTGTGTAAGATTGTCTTGTGTTCCAGCCCACTGATTCTCAAACTGGCAGCACATTAGAGTCAGCAGGAGACACCTAGGTCCATTCTGAGAAATTCTGATCGAATTGGCCAAGGAATGAAAACTGTAAAGTTTTCTAGTTGATTCTAATTTGCAACCAGGCTGAAGAATATTTTCTAATCAAAGGGACCCAAAGAAACCTGGAAAGGGTGTTAAAATTCAGTTCACCAGACCAAAATCAGCCCTCCATATTAGAATCTTTGACTTATGCACCTGAGGATTCCACCAAGTTCTGTTCACACCTGTGGCGGTTTGAAGACGCTGCTCACCATAGCCGATTTCCTGTCCAAAGCACTGTCTAGTCATTTTCACTTTTCATGGTTAGCACTGAACCAGAAGAGAGGAAATGGAAACAGAGCCAGCTCTGTGCTGTGATGAATACACAGGGTTTTCTCCTTGTCCAGAGTCATCATTTGAGATGACTTGTCTGCTCACAGGACCAAGTGGGCTGGATGGGAAGCCAAGGAAGGTAATGAATGGCTGGGAAGGAAGAAAACTTGGAACTCAGATTTAGAGCTTTAATTACTGAGAATATGTGTATTGTACACCTTTAAAGCTGGTTCTATTAATAGATGGCATACCTATCTATCTATATACTGTGAATCAATATTTTTGATCTTTTCTCTCATTATAAAGGGTAAAATCATGCTTCATTATATTTGAGTGTGCTAAAAAATGCAAAATTCACTCTGATGTAGTCCATCCATTTTAAATTTATTTTTGGTCATTTTTACACAAGCAGCATCTCAAAAACTGGAAGTGACTTTAGTCTTGCTACACCTCAACGGGCCTGTCTATCCCAGATAACCTGAAACTGATTTTTAGAAAAACTCACTGCAAATGCCCAGGTTCTACCACAAGGGGGCGGCCGTGTCTCAGATAAAATTCAGGAAACATTTAGGACTTTACATTGAGAAAGATCTGTTTTACACGATGCTATTTTGTAAAAAAAAAAAAAAAAAAAAAAAAACAAAAGAAGTTAATTTAAGATAATGGAAGGAAAAACTTGATCTAAAGTCAAAATGCTTTTAATATAATAACAGTTGTGTTAGAATAGGCAGCTGGAGACAGGCCCGAGAAAGGACGCAGGGGCTTTCAGAGCAGGTGCAGGTATTAAAATGGACAAGCCGTAGTCAGAAGCTAAGCAGGAGAACGGATAACCACAGGCTGAAATTGGCTTCAGCCTGCTTGCCAGTTATCTCTGCCACTTTACATGAACTTTAACCACTTATAATATCATTTACATTGTGGTTTTAAAATTTCTCTGCCCCTGAAATCACTACGACAGTGGCAAAGCAATCATGTAAATTAGAAAAATGGGAGCGAACCCAATTCTCAGAATTATTACCAAATGCTTAGTAAGAGTGAACCCTTACCTTTGAGTATTCCTCCCCTCAGTTAATAGACTTCCAAAGACCAACACCCCCTTCCTCCCACTGCAGCTGCTCTTCCTGGGCTCACCTGCCCTGTTCTCTGAAGAGCATACCTTTGCTTTCGATTTTTCCATAACAAGCTGCTTGCTTAGCTTACTTGGTGGCGCTAAAATTCACTTATCTAGATAGTCACCAAGAACCTCGAAAAACTCTCTAGGCCAAGTCTGATCAGAGCTGACTTCAACACAGGAGATTATGCAAGTGGACCTGACCTAATCATCTGAGCCCTTTCTTTGGCTGGTCTCAGCAAGGGAAACCAGAGGAAGCCCGACAGAGATTCTAGTTGCCAAAGGTTGTCCAGTCCTGAGATAGGAGGAGCCACGTGGCAAGGACTTCAGTGTACCCTACGGAGAAGAGAGCTGTCCTCACCAATAGCCAGCAAAGCAGGGGGGACCTCAGTTCCACAACCACATGGAGTGAATTTTCACACAGCCAAATGGACCTGAAACGAGCACCTTTCACTAGCCACAACTCCAGCTGAGAACACAGCCGGCGGCACTCTAAATTCAGCCATCTGAGATTGATCTTGAGAAAAGCACTAGCAGGAAGGTGCCAGAGCCCTGACCCAGAAACGACCAGCACGTGACTATGAGCTGTTTCAGGTCACTATGTGAGACCTTGTTATAAAGCAACATAAATCTAATAACACTCTTTAGGCTGATAAAAGAATCATTTATGTTCAGATTTAAATACTTGGAAGGTAGGAACGTATAGTGGTAGAGTTTAGAAATGTGTCACGTCAATAAAGAACAAGGCAATAAAAAAAGTGTTGAGGAATGGTTATCATATAGGATTACTTTTAAATCCCAGAACTTATGATTTTATTGTTTATGATTTTATGACCTCTCACGTTTATTCTTTTCAAAGTAATTATCTGAATGTATTAATTTTCCATACACACTAATGTGTCATTTGTTTTATCGGGGTGAGGATTTATTGCAGTTGTGGTCCACCCATAGTCTTTTACTTTCAACATGAAATATTTTTGAAGGCCAATTTTGAAAATTTGCCATGACTACACAACTCTATGTAGAGTATACTTCTTAATTATTTCCTTTATGTGAGACTCAAAAATCTACTCCAAAGTTTTTAACCTGATGTAAACAGTATGAACAGATGTGAGGGCACTTTCATTATCATTGTTTATTTCTTTACACACATTTGTTACAATAACCTTGTCTTGTCACATCTTCTTCTCTGTTCTTATTTATGAAGCATAGACTAAATAATTTTCGACCACTGAAATTTTTTGGCAAGTCACATGATTTTTGTGCAAGATTCTTTTGTTATTTAACCTTAGTATTCTTTAGCAAAAGCTTCATGAATTTTTCCTATACATAAGATGTCTCTATCCCAAAGTGTCACAACTAAAATCCACAGGAAATAAATAACTTTTCTTTTCAGGGTATTCCTTGCCAATTTCAAGATCTATGCCGAATGTTAGTTGATATTTGAGAGGTTTGGGCCACTTCTAGAAGAGGCCTTAAGCAACATGGTCTTGAAAGTTTATTAAGTCTACAAATCTGAAAATAAGGCAGAGAAACAGGAGATTGGGCACACAACTTCAGCTCTGTGAAATGAAGTCTTACAATGAGAGATTATTGCTGCGTATTATGCATTTTGTAGAGTGCCTTCCCTAAAGGATCCTTCATTATTCATTAGAATTGACTGTCAGAAAGTCCTCCTGTCCAGGTTCAATTCCCTTTTCTTTCATTTTAACTTGTTACATTGAATTATATTTCTCCATTCAATAAAGCAATCCTTCCTTCTTGTGTGAATTATATTTCTAAAAAAAAGTATTTAAGAATGTAATTACCTTTTGATTCAGTACTATTGTTTAATTACCATCTAAACTGTCTTTCAGAAGGGAATTAGTCCTACCCTGTCTATTTGGGGTTTGCAATGTTTTGAGTAACATGTAAAGAACTTAAATCGCCACTCCTAGTCTTCGAATAGAATGCTATTGTCAGCTCCATAGGAGTTATTTACCTAGTTGATGAAATCTTGCAAAGAAACAGTCTGTCTTTTGGGGCAGACTCCAGGATCAGAGCACATAGGTAAGTGCATAGGACAAGCCTGTGTAGTTACTGTGCTATGATACATCTGAGAGCAACAGATTGTGTGTCAAATGCTCTGAGTCCCTGAGTTTGGCTCTGCAGCAATTTGCTATTGACTTTTGGCAAGAACCTTAATAACTTGGTCTAGTTTTTTTTCTTTTTCTTTTTTTTTTCCCACATAAGGATAAAAGGATTTTATATATTTGGGGTAGCAGGTATATTGCTTAAGAATTGTTACTTTTCTCCTCTGCTCACATTTGTCTATTCAGGGGATTGAGCATGGTGCTATTCATTCACTCATTCAAGTTCAACTAAAACCCTCACGGACCCTTGAACTTGTAATTCTAACAGGTTTCCAGGTAACTGTGATGCTGCTGGTGTGAGGATATCATTTTCAGAACCATTACTCTCTAAAATATTTCTTAACCTAACGTTTATAGATCTCCAATACATTTATGGATAGATTTTAGGGAGTCTATGAAAAAAGATGGATTAAAAATTTGCATTTGTATTGTAGTAACAACATACATGTAACCAACAAACTATGTAAATATTAATAGTACTTGACTTTGTCACACAGAAGTAATAGATATTTTCATATCACCTTGCAATGCTTTCAGGTGTCTTGAGATACATTTTATATTCATCACTACTCTGACATAATATTACTTGTTTTTCATTACATTTAGTTCTTTTATGGGGTTATTAAAAAAACACTTATTATTGCCAATAAAATATATTGGTAACTAGATTTCAATGTAATTCGTCTTTGTAATTTTATGTGTCTTATTCTTAACATTGAAAATATTATTCTGAATAGAATTTATATGCTTCTTCAATTTTCCCAATGAGTTCATGGCAGGGAATATAATCTCCCTTCCTCAAGGATGGGAGTAGGAAAAACTCACCAAGTCATGTTCCATTCACCAGGACCATCTGGTTATACAAACACTTCTGAAGACCTTGCAGCCACAGAACTGGACTTGCTGGGTGAAGGCTCACGCGTTGCCTTTACATCTGAGCGAGCAAACATCATGCTACAGGGTTAGAGAAATGACAACATACATTTAATTTTTACCTTTTTCATGATGAAACTCTACATGTCATTTTCTATTGTAGATGCCACTATCCTAAGATGTTGCTGATACTTAAGTTTGATTATCACTTAAAGCAGCAGCTCTCAAAATAGGGTGGTGGTGGTGGTAGGAGTCCCTGAAACCTTTGTAGGGAATCTCAGAAAGCAAGGTAAAAAATTTTTATAATATTACTAAGATGTAATTTTCTCTTTTATTTGCATCTTTTGATCAGTGGAGCTTTCCAGAGAATATAAAATGTGTGGAAATTGATTTCAAAAGTACAGATGAGACTTTAGCTGATTTTCATTAAACCAGATATAAAAGAGTTTTGCAAAAATATAAACAATGGTATTTTTTTCTAGCTATTTTGAGAAAAATATGTTAGTTATATTAACACCTGGATTTATAATGTTTATTTATAAATGAATTAATAAAAATGTCGAGAGTTTCTGTTTTAATGTATAACATGACAAATAGATTTAATATCTTTAATGTATAACATGACAAATAAGATTTAATATCTTTAATTTTTAAGTGTGTTAAATGAGTTTTGGACCCACAGGCTTTTCCCTACAGAATCAATGGCTCAATGGGTATAATTATTAAAATATCAATAAGTCCATTAGTGACTATGTACCCTTGGCAAATCTTGAACCAAGAACATAAAAACTCTCTGTCCCTGGGGAATTTACTATGAGATCTACAATGACAGAAACTAATATTAAAAAAAAAAAAAAAAGAGTAAATAAAACAGGCACATGAGTGATTTGAAGAATTTTTTTAAAGGTCTAATAGCTTTAGGACATGACAGGGTTAAATGGAAGCAGTGTTGGAACCTACAGGCAGAGCTGGGATGTTTTCCTTCCTTCTAAGTCTTCATTACTTTTTTGCCATTTCATTTGGAGAAGAAATAGAAATAAAGTACAAATATTTAGGACAGGAAACACATTGAGTGAAATTCTCATGAATATGTGAATACCTGCTGTTAGATCATGACTTTGGGGGAGGAGAAAGGAAAACACGTGAGGGGCAAGGCAGGGGATGTAGAGGTACTAAGGCCCCACAGTGATGGGACAGACAGGACTGTGAGTGAGATGGGACTTCATTCAAATGCTGACCAAGCCCAGAGACCCTGGCCAGAGTCTTCTCCTCGGCAACACGTATTTACAATTCTTCCCTTAGAGGACCTTCTGATAGCAGAGGAAAAGGCAAATGGGACCTCAAGAAGATACCAGACAATGGAAAAAAAGCAAAGTTCCTTTGCCTTCATCTACTTCAAACTGATATTTTGCGTAAATCTTGGTAAGCGTAACTCATGATTAAGGGTGAAAGTAAAAGCCAGGTACGTTGGCTCACAACTGTAATCCTAGCACTCTGGGATGCCGAGGTAGGTAGATTGCTTGAACTCAGGAGTTCAAGACTAGCCTGAGCAAGAGCAAGACCCAATCTCTACTAAAAATAGAAAAACTAACAGGGTGTTATGGTGGGCACCTGTAGTCCCAGCTACTTGGGAAGGTTGCCGTGAGCTATGCTGATGCGGCACTCTACTCAGGTGACAGTGTAAGACGCTGTCGCACACACAAACAAAAACAACTTCACATCACTGAGTCTGGACCACTCTGAATCAGTCTTGATGACCAGAAGAGTGCCAGGTGCTGGGTTCCTTGGCATACACATGGTGACAGGGAATAAATCAGTCAATGAGTTTGTTCCCACAAATGCTGAATGTTTTCTCTTCACCTTTTGAGCTCTGGTGACATCAAGGTTCACCTTCCCTCTATCCCTAAGCATCAGTTAAGGCATTTCCTTTGGTAACATTATGGTTATTTTACCAGAAAAAAGATACTGGTTAAGGAAAATGTCCTTTACTTCATTAAATTTGAGAGAGGTGGCAGCTGCCAAATCTGCCAGTCATCAGGATCGTTGTTGGGTTTCCTAAAAATTCAAATTTCCAGGCCCAAAGCCAGGCCTGCTGAGTTTAGATTCAGTGGGTTCCTCAGACAAATGTGACAAATCATTTAAGTTTCAGGATCATCGCTGTAAAGCCCTGCAGATGTGAGCGGCACAGTATCTGAGACTGTAGCGTGCTGCTTGATGGGGCTTCAACACTCATCCCTGTAATGTTTAACATTAGGTTGTCTTTGCTTTCCCTGAAATTGTAAGCATTATAAAAGCAAAAAGATTCCCTGGTTATATTTGCAGGCGCCTCTTTATATCATCAAGTATGATATTTTGTGCCTTAGGTGCAGTTAGCAAATTTGATTGCAATGAGTTCATTCAAAGGACAAAAGAGTCAGCTGAGGAATTCCTTGGGTTTGATACAACACTCTGGAGGAGAGGGGTGGCACATCTGAAAGGTCTGAGACTGCCTCTGGGGCGGGGATTTCACCTAGAGTGGATCAGTCTGAAGCTCTGCCCTGTCCCAGGGAAGGGACATCGGTATGGTGCATTTTACCAACATAAATGAAATATTTCTAACATGTAACATTTGATATGTGAACACATTCTATTTAAACATCTATCAAATAAAGTTGAAAACAAAAAGCAACAAGTAGATTTTAAAAATCCATCACTCTTCTGGAGACGGCAAGTGAGATGAGTAACCAAGGAACAAACAGGCTAAGTGCCTACTTTTCACCATTAAAAATTGTGTCACATCTTGTGGTTTTCTACTGTAATAAAAATTCAACAAATAATTCTTATTTATGCTTTAAATTAAGATTTAAATTATAATCTTGAACAGCAAAACATTAACCCTTAAGTAAATGTAGTCTTTATTTGGATATTCCCTTTAGGGTAAACTAATGAGTAATAAAGTGAACATATAAACACATATATTTATGAAAAATGCAAATCTTATCTAATTTGTCTTTCACGTGACTTATAAACTCAACTTTCTCCTAGATATATGGAGTACAATCCTGTGGCTATTCAGAAAAACAACTTGTTTTTTTTTTTTTTCAATGCATCGAGTCACAGTTGGGGTCTGGGTCTACATTTCACCACTAATTTGATCAACAGTTAAAAATTAATGTACTCCTCAGCCAGTAAAGTACAGACGCTCTTAATGGGCTATTTAATAACCTCACTTCCTAAAGTACTACTTACCATCCAGCGCAGTTTATCAATTACTTAACTTCCAGAAAGTAGTTAATAGAAAAAATCTGTCTCTCTGGTTCTAATTTTAGCTCTCTATAAACTGTGTGTAAAGAATACATACCAAAGCATGTGAAAATATCTGTTTTCCTTCCCCCAAACATGAACTATAATCAAAGTTAGAGCTGAAAGCATCTTCGAGATTAATGAGAGGTGACACTTTCACTTTTCAGATAAAAAGAAGTCCAGAGTGTTTAAATAACTTTTCATAGGTGACACACGTAATCAGTGGCAATACAGAGATACAATCCAAACTCCTTGCTATCCAGTCCATTTTTATTTAAGTAAAAGTAAAATTTTGAAAGTCTAATATTCAGAATGCGAGTGTAACCTAGAAGATTGTGGGTGGATAAGGATGAACATTGAAAGTTATTCCACTTTCATTTAAAATATACCAGGGACTTCTGTTTTTATGTAAGCAATAAAAAGTGGGGAAAGCATTGCTTACACCCCAACAGCACTAGAGAAAAACAAGGTAATCTACAAAATGATAAAGTTCCTTAACACATTTCAGGGCTGAGGTCACAGTCCATTGAGTAATTGGAAGTTGAGGGAAAATAGTGGCTTTTAAGGAGGGAGCTGGAAGCCTCCCAAGCTCCTCCTCCCAAGGTGGAGCTTCCATGCAAGCTTGTAGGAAGAGTTTAGCTTACATGTTTAAGGAAAAGTTGCTAAAACTAGAGTGTGAACAAGTGTGAGAATTTAGAAGCCCGGGGAACTGATGACACCTGTTTGTAGGCTGCTCCCCAACTCTCTGCTGGGTGCTCACAGGAAGGAGAAGAACAGTGGAAACGCGAAGAAAGAGTCTCTCATGGTTCAGGCCCGGGACAGGGGAGGGGTCGCTAGTGGGGGAAAGACAGAAAGTCCAGTTGATGCTTCTTGTAGGAAACAAAAGCCTGTGTCACTGGGCAAGGGCCTAAAACCCTGTCACACCAGGTCTCCAGTCAAGACCCACGGTAGCTGGGGAAAGGAAGACACTTCCTATTCTGTATTTCTCAAATTTTTTATGGTAGAGCAACTCAAACCTATCAACTTCCACGGCTCACATAAATTATGTTGATCACAAAAGAAGAGTGAAATAAAAGAATATACTTACTGTGCTTTGAACTTCTTTCAACGATAATTTAATTGATTTTTTAAAAAATTGAATTTTCGAGGCACCCCTAGGATTGTCTCATAGCACAGCGGCTCAGTGGTTAAAAAACACCGTGCTATGTATTGGGTAAAACATAAACTCTCCTGGGTCAGACGACAAGAGATCTACCATGCAGGGAAAAGAGGCACTGACCATGCCCCCCATAACAGGGATACGAGGCTGAATCAAGGCAACAGAAAACCCTCCTGCCCACCACCATCAGACGAGCAAGCACTGAGTAAAAAAAAAACAGCAGTGGTTTTCTATGGGGGCAGGCGCAAAAGCTTAAAGAGAAAACACCTGTCCCCCTTCCCTCTTCCCCCTATTCTTAGGTTGTAACTGGGTTATAGCTTTCATGTGAAAGCCATAAATTAGTTTCATAGTAGGGCTGAGTACATTGGGGAAAGGGAGGGGAGGGAGGGGGGAGGTGGGCAGAGGGAGGGTGATTGGTGGGATTACACCTGCGGTGCATCTTACAAGGGTATATGTGAAACTTAGTAAATGTGGAATGTAAATGTCTTAGCATAATAACTAAGAAAATGCCAGGAAGGCTATGTTAACCAGTGTGATGAAAATGTGTCAAATGGTCTATGAAACTAGTGTATG
>CAUYPK010054824.1:0-49332 GCA_963574355.1 Loris lydekkerianus
TGCAGCCTTAAAAAAGATGGAGATTTTACCTCTTTTACATTCACATGGATGGAGCTGGAACATATCCTACTTAGTAAAGTATCTCAAGAATGGAAGAAAAAATATCCAATGTACTCAGTAGTATTATGAAACCAATTTACAATCACTCACACTTTCATATGAAGAATAGATCACAACTATGTCCCAAGATGAAGGAGGGAGGAGGGGGATGGGAAGGGAGAAGGGGGATGGGAAGGGAGGGGGGAAGTCATCTGGAGGAAGGATGAATGGTGGGATCACACTTATGGTGCATAACGCAAGGGTACATGTCAGGGATCTATTAGCATAGAGAATAAATGTCTTAACACAGTAACTAAGTAAACGAGATGAGGTATATATTAACTAACATACTATTCCTAATTCTATATGAAATAAGCACAGTGCACCCCTAATGCATTAATGTATACATGATTATGTGTTCGTGATTTAATAAAAAAATACAAAGATGGTAAATAAGATAAATAAAAAACTTACAATCACAAAAAAAAAAAAAAGAAATGACAGATTCTTGTTCTTTAAATACAGTAATCTCACCAAACACATAGCTAGATTTCTGATTTTCTTGGCAGATAAAGAGACTCTAACCTCTGACTTTCCTGAGATAGTGATCTTTTACAATAATCTACTACATAAAAAAATCTCTTTCATTTGTTCTGTTTAATTTTATTATTTTAAAAAGGTCTTTTCCTTTGAAGGCAAGCTAGTAGAGTAGTATTTTAGGACAGGTGGAAGTATATGAATTCCAGATAAGGACACCTTGCTACCTTTACTAACCATATAGATTAGGTAGTTAATATATAGTTACCTGTAGGATCTTCACCTGAGATAATGATGACCTTCTTAAGGTGCTAGAGTGGTACATGTTTAACAAACACATGAGTAATTGCCATGCCTCAAACATCATTCTAATCCTTTGTTAGAAAAATGGTGCAGATGAGAAACCTTGTTCAGAAGCTTACCGTCCAGTAATGGAGATGAAATGTGTACTTTGATCATGCAGATAACAGTCAGGACTAATCTGCAGCCACCCTAAACCAACTCAGTGTAAGAATCCAAGTCAGAGCGTAATGAATTCCATTAGAGCACAGAACTGCTACAGATGTGAAATCTTGGAGGGCTCCCTTCTTCCTGTGGAGAATAACCACGTTTCTATGAAGAACATGGAAAGTTCTAAATAAAAAGGCAAGAAGTAGATGTGTGACATAAAGGACATAAAGATAAGTTTGGGCAAAATAATTAGGCAGAAAATTACAGAAAATGGGAAATAGCTTATTTCTAAGGTTCCTATGGTCAGAGAAAATATCCTTAACACTGGCAATAGGGCTAGAGAATTATTTAATAAGATCACGAGCTAACAAATGATGGCGACATTAATTTTTACCTTATTTCTCATTCACCTACCTCCTCTGCACTTAGTTGATTCTTTTCCACTTTATATATAATCTAAACTTCTGGGAGAGTTGCATGTTTTAATTGTCCACACATCAGTGGGCTTTCAGACATTAGTGACTGTCTTTGAGAAAGTGATGGTGAGTCTGTCTAATTGTTGTAGCTCTCCTAAAGTGAACCATGTCAACATACTGTTACCCAGCAATCACTTAGCTACAGTTGGAAAATTCATGTTAGGCAGCTTATTTTCTGTTTTTCTTTATTGCATGTCTAGGGACTAGAGAGTCATTTTAATATGCACCTTTAAAGGTAAACCTGGCCAACAATGTGAGACTTTATTTCTGTTGTCAACACAAACACAGATTAAATTGGGTTATTCAGCAAGTTGATTTTCCTATTCTTCAAAATAAATGATTAGTTTGAACCACAAAGGGAAGACAATCTTACATTTTTGTGAATGTGAGAACTTTTGGTGTTCAGGGAGATTTTGAATATTTCATCGTGAATTTAAAGTAATCATGAGTGCAAACATTAATATGTGCAAAATTAAGAACAATGTAATAGAAAAAAGAATATCTTGTCAAAATAAGGAAGAAAGATATTAATGAGAATGCACAGTAGGGAAAAGAGAATCAGTAACTGACAATTTAAACTTTTAAGGATCAGGAGAGGGAGCCATCTGGATTTAATCAGCATAAATCTATAGCTTGCATTAGCTCCACAATTAAGACACTCATAAAAATCCACTGTGTGAGTAAGAGCTTTCCAGAATCATAATTTAACCATGATATTCTATCAAATGACTGTTTCATACTTCAATTTAAAACCACAAAGAAAATGCATGAAGCAAGTGTGTGCAGAAAAGGAGAAAATATTTACCTATTTGTTAGTTACTTTTCCTCTTGTTCATATAACTGATAAAAATAATTATTTAATGATGTTTATTCTAATCTAATAGCATTTAATATTATTACTTATTAATAATGCATAATATTTACTGCTAACAATAACAAGATTAAATAGATTTATTCTACATTTAACAAAGCAAAATGAAAGAAATTTGGGGCATTATAATTTTAGAAGAAGCAATTACAATGTTTACAGGAAGCAGTTATAATTATCACCATAATAATAATAATGTGTGGGAAGCCATGGATGCTAGTCCCAGTGAGCTTTGATTTTAGGAGAGAACTTGTCTTTAATTTTATTGATGTTTAATTTTCATTAATTAGTTCACTTAATACAGTTTACATGTTTTTAAAGATAAGGCATTTCAGAAAATAGAGAAGATGCAAGGTGAAATTAAAAGCATTAAATCTAGAAAGTCATTAAATTCTAAAGTGGTCCAAGGTCTGAAAACTTGGACAGCAGCTTGGTGGGATCAAGGAAGTGTCCATTGCACATTTCTACCTTTCAAAATGGATAGAGGACTTCTAGGAAATGAGACAAGGGTGATATCTGGAGCTCAGCAGAAATGGGAAATTCAGTCAGAACATACACAAGGAAATCTTGCAGGAGAGAATGAGATGTTCCACATTTCTTGAGATGATGTTATGACTCAACTTTATATCAAGTGCTTAAATGACTTCAGTGGACATCTGGTTTACTGAGGAGCAAGCCTCTGGCAAGAAAGCTTTGAGAGTATTAAGAACAAAGAAACCATGAAGATTCAGAAGAGAACAAGGGCCCAAGGTTGAGAATAGTAAAAGCTCTGCAGAGAAAGATTCAGCTGGATGGAGAGACAATTTTATGTGGCTATGACATAGATGAGCTTAGAATTTGGATAGTGGTTGAAGCTGGTGATTGTGAGGCTCTTAGAGAAGGAGAAAAGAACAGGAGCCAAAAGAGAGTTTATCAGGACACAGACAGAAAATAATACTAGTAAATACCATCCCATGGCTGGGTTAAAAAAATCTCATTCTTTAATGAGATTCTTCAGGACCATGGCTTGTAAATCAGGCTGCAGGGTCTCCTGCAGAGAACCTGCCACACTCCTCTGCCACACTCCTCTGTGGAGACTTGTAGTTTGTATTAGCACCAAGAAATGGTACATTTAAAAAAGACACTTTTAAACATGCTTACCTTTATTTAACACAGTGTTAAACCTTCTTGTAAGGGAAATTGTTTCTTCTCCAATAAAGTGTCATAAAAGTTGGAAAATAGCAAAGTTGCCAGGGCATGCCTAAAAGAGGATGTTGAAAGATTTAAGTCTCTGCTGAGCTAAGGTCCTGTGATTTTTCTGAACAGTGAATTACTTCTTCCCAAAACATCTATTTTTGTGTGTGCTTGGTAACAATTTTGCTCCTGACCTAGCATTAAATTTTGTACCAGAATAGAGGGAAAGCCAAGTAACAAGTCTTGCCAAATAAGGATGAAATATGGAATAGATGCAAATCTGCTTCCTTTAACCTTTCCTCATATTCTCTTGGGTGTAAGAAAAGAAAACCAAGACACATCATGGCAGAAATGGACTGAGAGGGTCTTCTTTTGGAGAATATAATAGCAGGAGGATAGTTAACGTGTAGTAAATGCACATGGTAGAATAATGCTGAGAAATAAAAAGAGAGAAACTATTGACACATAATAGGGATGAATGTTGAACATTATGATTAGCAACACAGGAGACTATAGACATGTACTGTATACATCTATTTACATGGAGTTGTGAAGCAAAAATAGTCTATGTGAAAAAACATTAGAAAGGTATTTGCTTCCTGGGATCTGTTGACTGTAAAGGAAGACAATGGGACTTTCTTGAGTGATGGAAGGGTTCTATACTTGAAAGTGCCATCGGTTTACTGAAGTATGCAGTTGTCAAACCCATCTAATTGCATACTGAAGATGTGTAAATATGTGCCTTTTACTTTTCCACTAAAAAGGGACGGTAAAGAAGCATTAAACTCTAGTTAGTAGGTTGTATTTTTATAGTGATATGGGTTTGAAACTCAAAAATAACTTCTCATGTATTTGTATCTTGGGAAATGAATAAAATATATTAAAGATAATGGGGGCCAAGTTTCTCATTATTGGGTAAAGTAGTTCCCACTATGAAAAAGGGCAAGCTGATGAGGTTAGACAATGATGTTGGTGAACTCATCTTGGAAGAAGTGCTACATACCTCATATCCTGAACATGTTTAATTTGAGGTACTCCCTTTTGGAAGCTGTGCATCAATTTCAGCACCTAATCCACCTTTGAAACAATTTTGGATCTCTTTTTCTGGAAGGGCTATCAGAGCTATATGAGCTCTGACCATTAAGTTTTAATGTTTGTTGGAAGCTGGACATGTTGTATTGGTTATAGGAACTACAGTAGTAGAACTTTAGTGTGGAAATGTGTGTTAATCTGGGTAGGTGTTGAGCTGTTTTTAAGGTTTGCTGTACCTGTAGGGCCTAGAGGTTTCTGGGGTCCTTAGTTTGAATTGTTTTGTTTTCCTTTTTTTTTTTTTTTTTTTTTTTTTTCTCCCTTGTCTTCAGGTTTCCCTAAGAACTCCTTCTTAAATAGTGACTGTTATTTTTGAGCCTTGTTCGTATGGTGGTAAGGTATGAGAGTAAATGTTTTATACCATATTTTGCTGTGTATAATGCACACATTTTTGGCCAAGATTTTCAGGAAAGAATAAAGATGTACATCATACATAGGTATCACTAATTCTGTGTCTATATAAAAGTTATTTCTGTTATTTATGCTTATGTGTTAAAAGTGTAACTTTTTCATACTGTAATACGTTTAAATGCTAAAATTTCTTTATATTACAAAACAAGTACTTAAATGTAAAATAATACAAATTTTAATTAAGAAAATTAAGCAAAGATTTTTTTTCTTTGAAAGATTGGATCAAAAACGGGTGTGCATCATGTATGGAGCACATAATAAGTAGCAAAATATAGTCATCTTATGAGTAAATCACATTATCTTACTGGTCCTGTGTCTATGGGCAATGACCATCCTAGGTCTTTCTTCATTGGTGTATCTTTTCCCAATTTGGTAAAATGGGAAGGATAAAGAGGGTCTGAGTGAGAGGAGTGATTTTTTTCCCCAGTTTGAATAAGGCTCTGGAAAAAATCTTTTTCTGCTCTCCACAGGAAAAAAAAAAAAAACAAAAACAGGACTTTTTCACACTATTACTCTTCTCTGACCTCTGCCAAAAACTTGAGGGGATTTTCTTGGCACTTTACATTGAGAACTTGGAGGGAAATGTTAAGGTCAAAAACCACAAAAAGTTTGAGGGCACCTCTAAAATCTGCACAGGAGTTTCTCTGTTTTGTTTTTCAGCTGTGAGGTTGAAGTTTAAAGTTTATATAAGTTTACCTTCTGGAATGTACCATTGAATGAAAAGCCAAGGAATTGCTAAGTATCTCAAAGTTAGAGGAACCTCATATTTTCTTGGTGAAGAGAAATTAATAAAACTAGAGACATTAAAAAATTTTTAATATTCTATTTTGAGAGAAGGAATTTAGTGCAGAATCCTGGTCAAAAGTAACTAAGTAAGCACTAGGCCACCCACTGCTATTAAGATTTTCAAAAAAGGTGAGAGTTCAGAAAGGAAAGTGAAACTATATACTTTACAATAGATGCTAAGCTGTTGAGATCAGAAAACTAGTTCTATATTGCTTCTTAATCAGTCCAATAACATTACCTATAAAGTGCTGGCAACACAAGAGCTGCTTTTGAAAACAGATTTTATGAATACACACACAGACACAGTAGAGATGATTTTTTTTATTCCAAAACATCAGGGGATTACAAATTCCTTTGTCACTTAGCTTCTTAATTTAGTACATTCTGCAACTATTAAGAATGAGATATGGATGTTGGAATGACCAGTTAGGTGAGGACTGCCGAAGACCTAAGTGAGGCTGTCCTGGTAACAGTAGAGAGGAGGTGGCAGATAAAAGAGGCATCCAGAAAACCAAGTAATTTAAGTAGGAAATAAAAAAGATGATCAAAGGGTAACTCTGACATTGCAGGCTTGAATAACCAAATATTTCAACCAGAACAGATCTACTTACAAGAATGATATATACAACATGGTAGGGATTTGGGGCTATAAAAATAACAAGTTGAGTTTGGAAATTGTTCAGATTGAACCTCTTCAGGGATTTTTACATATTGCCACATTAATGTTAATCTTTCATTCCATTAATTTTGACTCTTTCCAAATAACAGTTTGTTTTGTTTTGTTTCATTTGAATTCTCAGCTAGACTTCCTGGATTCTGTTATCATTCATGATGGGAAATGTGAGAAATGAAATGGGATTAAAATGATCCTTCTTGTGCTCCTACTTTGTATATGACACCATTCTACCTAATAGCCACATTCTTTCTTTTCTTTTCCTTTTTTTGGTTGAGACAGAGTCCCACCCTGTGCCCTGAGCTGAGTGCAATGGCATCAGAGCTGCCTGCAAACTCAGACTCAGGCTGTGGGCATCCCACTGTCTCAGCCTCCAGAGCTGCTGGGATTACAGGCATTTGCCCTGGCACCTGGCTGGGTTTTTCATTTTTTTTAAGAGTGGGGTCTCACTCTCACTCAGGCAAGTCTAGAACTCCTGAGCTCAAGCAATTCTTCCTCTTCAGCCTCCCGCAGTGCTGAGATCATAGGCATGAGCTCCTACATCCAGTAGCCACGTTATTTCTTTTGATCTGGGGCATATTGTATTGCGATTTTGAAAATGAGAAATTCAAAATGATTAGTTGGTAGAATATGAAATAATGTCTTTGAGAAATATATTATTTGTAAGCTTAATAAAGCAAACATATCTAAATAATGTTCATAACCAATCAGGTGCTCTTAATACTTAATGGTAGGTAGAGTTTCAATCAATATTTTAAGAAATGAGAATTTAAGACACCCAGAATAATCCTTCTGTTTCTATACATTTTATCGTTTTTTTAAGTCTATTTAGTATCTTCTCTGCTTCTTTCTCTCAGCTTTTCTGAGCTGTTAAGATACCATCCACCTCTACTAAGGAGGCCACGGAATGAGTTGTAGATTCATAATGTAAACCACTTAGAGTGTCAGGGTAAAGTAAGTGCTGCCACTTGAGAGCATCCTGTCATTGTGTTCTGAAAAAGTCTGAACTTCTAAATGCACCTCAAAACCATGGCTCTCTGACCGAAGAGTCTAAGAAAAAAAAAAAAAAGTCTTTGCCAGAAATGCTGAGGCAGCAATGCAAATGGTGATTTGCCGTGCTCACTAGGCATTTCCTGCAGTACCAGGTCAGTGTAGACTGTATTCAGGAAATGTGAAGTCAACAGAAGAGGCTAAGGGACACAGGGACAAGTGGATGGAATCTTCCTGGCAGGGACCCAAATAGGAATTTGGAGAGAAATGCTCTCTGCAAGTGTAATTGGTTTTGACCAATCAGAGGAGGGATCTGCATTTGAAGTTTTCCTTGAACGGAGAAGCAAGAAAAATACCACGGCAAATAGCACTCCTTCACATAAAGGAGTAAACAGCATACACTTCCCTTCTCTTTCCAGAAACTTGAGGAGATCTTGTCTCCTGACAGCGAGAACTTTAAGAGAGGCAGCTCTCCTACCTGGAACCAATCACATACAGGGATAAAGTTGAAAATGAATGACATGACTGATGGGAAAATTTTAATTGGCAACTTAACCCCAGACATTAGGAATTCTCTTTTCTCACGTTTTTGACAAGGATGATAAAATAAATCCCTTAAAATATGTGCAAATATGTCTGAAAATGTATTATTACTGCTAGGATTCAGTAAGTCTTTCTTTAACATTGAACAGTAAATTTTTAAAAATATTCATACCCATTGTGATGACTTAATAGTCCCTTAGTTTTCATCCATGCTTGCAGAAGGAGACCTAACAGATTCTAGGGGAAGAGACATAATGTCTCTTGAAGGAAAAATATTGGTTGGGATTAGGGTACAACTGGTAAAGCTATGCTATGAATTTTAAAACAAAACAAACAAAAAACTCTACTGAACCAGTAGATTTTACTGATAAGACACAATCTATATTGTTTTTGAGGATCAAAGTGTTTATGAAAAGTAGTTTCATCCAAACCCTCAATCTTTCCAGCAGCCAATTACAAAGTTTGAGTGAATAGCAATGCTTTTTTTTCATTCCAAATTCATAGTGAAGTGAAGGCCCCAAATCTATTTCTTATGTTTGAAGGAAGTTAAACTTTTTTTTTTTTTTCCATTTAACTGATACAGTATGCTGTGTACAGTACAAAGCAAAGGGGATATGTTTACACTAAAGAAGTGTAACTTAGAAGCAATCTTAAAATAATTCTTCCCATATAGAATATAAAGTATTAATCCTTAAGTGAGCAAGATTAATTATATGTACAGAGCAGCTGGTTTATCTTAGGAAATTAGTTATAATACCATTCTTGACCGTTTTTAAAGGAAGGGATCATAAGTGTTAGATTTTTTTTTTCCCCCTTATGGTTTAATCCTCAGCACCAGTAGCTGCTTTTAGGCTATTAGCAGCCACAGCAGGTCAATGAAGGAATGAGCTCTGTCAAGGAGTGGTTGGGTTAGGGCCAGTACTTTTTAACACACTGCCACGATTGCTTTAGCATGACAAGATAGCATCTTAAAAAGATTGGGAGATAAAAATTTCTCATTAAAGGCAAACTATCAAATCTCTCAACCAGAAACATTTGTCAGGGTTTTTTTTTTTTTTTTTCAGAAGCTGGGTATTGAATTTCTATTCAACATGGAGTTAAAGTTCCACACATTCACCTAAAAAATTATCCCCTAGGTCCAGAACAGAGTCTATGACAGGTTGGGTAAAATAAAAGTTTCTAGTTTGGATTTCCCTGATAGCTTCAGGATGACAGAAAGCTCTGATGGTAGCAGACTAGGAAAAAAAAAAAAAAGAATGTCAGTTAGGGAGTTGAAAGTCATTTATTGTCAGCAAACCACAAGGGGGGGGGGTGGAGAAAAAAAAATGAATTCTGGTGAACTCTTGTTTGCAGTCAATGTCAAACAAAACATGTTTGTGTGTGTGATGTATACTAAACAACTTCCCCAAATTGATTTCCTTAGGGGGTAAAAGTGTTGCTATGAATAGATTTTAAGAGTAATATCAGGAAAAACATCCAAAGGAGATCATTATGATAACATTTCCAGTCACCTTATGAATGGAGGGTAAAAAGCAGCCTTTTGCAGGGCTGAGTTCTTTTTCATCTAAGCAACAAAGCTGCTCCCATTCCGTGAAATAGAAGAAAATGAATGCCACGGCCTTTTTAAGCGGCACAGGGGATCTATTTGTTGTAAGAGAAGATTTGCTGAACAACCATAAAATGCAGAGATAATTTTGGAAGTCGGCTAACAGCTTTGATGTGGAACCCCTCCGAACCCAGCTGTCTGTACTACCCATTCCTCCTCCAGCATCTCATTTATTGGAAATCATTTTTCTCATCATCATCAGCTAAAATGTCCATCCACTTGAAAAAAAAGGAGTTTGCGAAAGCACATTGATGATGACAGGAGCTAACTCCTGGCATGAGAAAGATTAGGGACATGGAAAATTGTCATTCAGTGTCCATTAATTTCATGGGGAAACAGAAGAGAGATTGTGTTTCAGATGCTTCCCGTTAGCGCATGTCTACTCTGAGGCTCTGTGTGCGTGGCAGGAAGGCAGGTGCAGGGTCAGATGAAAAGGTACCCACTCTTTTTGGTGATCCGTACAGGTCTCATTTACTGAGTAGGTCGGATGGGTTCTTTCACAGATGTTGTTTCATGCTGAATCTCTAATGCTTTTTGTGTATCCCTTGCAAACATTTGCGAATGCAATTTTCTGAAACGTTGCTTTTACACTAAGTTAAAATAGAAATCAAACTTAATGTGCCATTTATCTTTATACCAAATATTTAAAGCAGAGATAATGAAATTCTGATAAATACGCATAAAGTCACTTAGAGATGCAAATGTATAAATTCATTTTTATATTAGGCAGATCAGCTTATAAAAAGTGAAAAAAAAAAAAAAACAACAACAAACAACTTAAACCAAAAATGACAAAATCAATCTGAACCTCTTCCCTCCCTTTCTCCCTACCCCAATTTTTATTCAACCTCTTAGGGTATATTGTGTGGCAAAATATGTAAGGGGATTTTTGAGAGAGTTTAGGAGATAGATACGTTTTAGGCTTGAAGATGTGACTTTGAAATAGAAGTGTGGAGGAAAGGGAGCAGAGATGGTGATACGGAACACGATACTGGCATGGTGAGGGAAAGTGTATTTCCTTGAACATGTGTGATATTCACTAAAGCTAAGTACCAGCCATTGATATTTGTGAGATACCCTATTTAAAAGTATATAGATGTAATCTTTACAGGTCTCTGCTCAAGCAGGTACTCTGTTATTTAAGCTCTAACTTAAACAGTAGACCTCCGTCTCCAGTAGCCTGGTGGTCTACATATTCTGAATGACCATCCCAAGTATACCAAAACAGTGTTTGAAAATACTTCTTAAATCTTATGTGTTGCCATTACCGAGGACACATGTTAATTCAAAATGGAAGTTAAGCAAAATCGGAAGCTCTGCAGAATGAGTGATCTCCAAAGCCATGAGGGATTCTACCGGGAGACGTGTACGTGAAGCCAGAAGCCCTGGAGGGCTGCATCTCTCAGAACCCTAGAAGGGGAGTTCTTAGACATCACTTACGTTTTGTGCTTGCCTATGGGAGAAACATCGCTGTCCTACATGCACAATATTTTTTTTCCAAATTTTATTTTATTTTATTTTGTTTTAATTAATTTTTTATTAAATCATAGCTGTGTACATTAATGCAGTCATGGGGTACAATGTGCTGGTTTTATATACAATTTGAAATATTTTCATCAAACTGGTTAACATAGGCTTCACAGCATTTTTTTATTGTGTTAAGACATTTATATTCTGCACTTAGTAAATTTCACAGGTACCCTTGTAAGATGCACTGTAAGTGTGGTCCCACCGATTACCCTCCCTCCACCGATCCTCCCCTCCCCTCCCCTCCCTGTCGCCTTTCCCCTTCTTGGGCTATAATACCTTCTTTTTGGAAGGATGTTTGGAGAACACTTAGGGATCTAAACATAGACCTGCCATTTGATTCCTACAATTCCTCTACTAGGTATATATACAGAAGACCAAAAATCACATTATGACAAAGATATTTGTACCAGAATGTTTCTTGCAGCCCAATTCATAATTGCTAAGTCATGGAAGAAGCCCAAGTGCCCATCAACCCATGAATGGATTAATAAATTGTGGTATATGTACACCAGGGAATATTATGCAGCCTTAAAGAGAGATGGAGACTCTACATGCACAATTTCACACCCCCTTCAGAAGGCCTCTGTTAAGTTGTCTGGTCTCTTTTGAGCCTAGGTAAATAAAGTTTTTCTTCCAAACTGTTTTAGAATTTAGAAGGTATTTTTGCATCCATACCTACATTTAGCCTCAAAGCAATTCTCTGATGCTAAACTCTTTTATTACCCTAGTTAAGAGGTTGGGGAACCTGTGGTCAGACAGAGCAGACACAGGTGGCACTTGGAACTAAACTTAACTTTTTCTGATTCTGAAGGCTGTTTCCTGTCTCAGTCTGTCCAAACACAGTCTGTTGATATGGTAAATTTCACCTTCTAAAGGATTCACCCTACATCTGTGGAATACTTCACCTCCTGGGAAAATTTGGTTCCATGCCTAATAGATTGTTAAAAGCCTTATAAAAAGAAAAGTACATTTCCTTCATTTTTCTTTTTTTTCCTGATGATCCAACTTAGCATTGAGTACGGAATAGACAGCAGAAAGCAATGATACGCACTTGTCCTTCCAAACGTTCTGGGTTATTAAACATAATGGACCCAAACCATGCCTGTGTGGATGACTCAATAAATCAGCCCCACAGAAGTCACAAAAGTTCCGATTCCAAACAGTTTCTATGTGGAGTTTAATACCAGTTCCTTACTCTTCACCAAATGTGTTGGGTCATCTATGGCTCTGGGAAAGACTTCTAATTAACCATCTTAAAGTGTGTTTTTGAAATTTTCACTTAATAAATAATGCTTTTAGTTAGAAAACCTGGTGATATATTACAAACCAAAAACTAAAAAAGAGAATCCCTGAAAAACCCTAATACTCAGCTTCAAAAAAGAAAAAAAAAAGAAGTATGGTAAATAAAATCCTATACCAAAGAAAACAACAGAACTTAAGTTTTCACCTAAAAGAATTTTAAATGATATTGATGAAAACATCTGTGTATTACATATAGATCATGTATGCATTTGTGTGTTTTATATATATGTGTGTATAATGTACATGTATGAATGTGTATATGTGTGTGTTTATAACATTATTCCTTATATGACTTGAGGGAATTATCTTAAAATATAATCTTTCTGTGACATTTGAGACATATCTGAAAAAGAAGAATGCGGAGAAGGGATTATTACAAGGACAGCCTATAATAATACAACACTCAGAGGCCTGTAGTGAGATGGAGGACTAGCTCCAGCCCTCGATATTTGACAGGCAACTCAGTAAGCCCCCAGGTGACAGTTTCATTCCCTGGATGCTAATGGTCGATTAAGTGAATAGAATTTTGAGTGTGTATATGGGTGGGGTAAATTCTTTCTTTTCCTATCTCTTTCTTTCCTTTTTATTTTTATCAGTTAAAAAAAGAAAGCGATTTACAATCTTGGGTTGGCTGTTGACATAGTTCAAAGATGACTTGGTGCGTTTAGGTACCTGGCTCCACCTTGCAGTATGAAAATACTTCAAGATCTGTTAGGTCCTTGAGGCCTCTCATAAAATGATAATAATGACAATACTACTAAATTACATAGTTATCACACTTCATAAAACTTTTCCCAAACATTGTTTCATTTGATGATTGCAATATACCCTAAGACCAGATGCTTCCATGAGCACGATTATCTGTGTGTACTGAGTTCAGAGTGTTACTCGCTGCTGCATTCCAGCCTGCAGTGAATGCTGCCTCTTCTGAGTTGTTGCCACACATGTAGCCTATGCCACTTTTTGAACTTAGATTTTTAGTGAGAACAAGAAGATCTTTTGTCTGGGTAATAATATAATAGCCCCTATCATTCTTATTATACATCAACCACTTTTTAAGAGCATTATATGTATTAATTAATTTAATCCACACAATAACCCTATGAAATAGACAATATGATTATCTAGGTTTTATGGATGAGAGAACTTAAACAAACAGCTTAAGTGACTTTCTGGAGCCTGCATACCTCATGGGCAGAGGAGACTGCGTGTGGAACCTGGCAGTCTGGTTCCAGAACCAGCAGACTAGCCTTACATTGCATCATTTTAATGTAGATGTCCTTGATATTACTACTTCCAGTTATAACTGATATCCTTCAGGCTTCATTATATCTAATAGAATAATTATGGAATTCTGTCTAAAAGCAACAAACTCTGATGGTTTATGGAGGTGATTTCTGTGATCTTTGCCTTCAGCTCCCTAACTCAGTTATGTAGTACCTTTGTAGAAGGTTCTTTGCCCGCCCTTCCTTCCTTCCTTCCTTCCTTCCTTCCTTCCTTCCTTCCTTCCTTCCTTCCTTCCTTCCTTCCTTCCTTCCTTCCTTCCTTCTCTTTCTTTCTTTCTCTCTCTCTTTCTTTCTTTCTTTCACACATACAAAAAAAAAAGCCACACTTTCTATATGTTACTTAATAAACTCACCATCAGTAAATGGTTTGTTTTCTTTTGCTATTAAATATGCTGCCACAATAACTAGTTTTTATAATGGAATCAATCTGAATTGTAACTTAAAAAAAATTTTGTTGAGAAGACAGACCTTTCCGTTCTGCTATTTTGTTCTTGCAACATAGTCCTTCCTATGCATAGAATTTGGCAGCGTATAATGCCTTTTCAAATTGTGCTCTTTTGAAACTTGCACAAATACTCTACAAATTAAGCAGAGTGCCTTACAATTTTCCTCAAAAAAAAATAATAATAATAATAAAAGTTGACTTTTCATTGAACAATCTTCCTTCATCCATAATTTTTCTTTTGGAGGGTTTGGTTTTCTTTTGAGACATTATAGAAACCATGCTGGGGCCACAGGACTCCATTTCTTAACCCGGATTATATGATAGTTACTCAGATGTTTGCAATGTAACAGTTTACTGAGTGGGAGATTCATGTTTGGTGCAATTCCCTTGTAGTACTGTAAGATATTTAAATAAATAGAGTCCCAGGAGTATCCACAAAGAAAAAAAAAATCCAAAAGAAACCATGCTGGGGTTAAAAAAATGATAACCTATAAGGGGCTGTGCTTACTTTTCTTATGAAAATTAATTGACAGGAAAAAAGGAGACAAGGTTTGGGCCCTTCCACATCTCAGCTGCTGATGGGGGAGGAGGTGAGAGCAATTGTAAAGCACAGCAGGTGATCTGTGCGTGACCACTGAGGAGTGGAAGTACCTTCATACTCAAACAGGAGTGCTAATCTGACTTCTATATAGCATTAAATGCCTAACGTTACAACGGTAGGTTGAAATATTGTTCATAATTGCTGCCCGTCCAAGTCACCACGAGCACATGTAATATCCGATGGAATCAATTTGACTGTGTTTGGAAGACACCACCTTGGAAGCCGTACACCACAAAAAACTGAAGCTACCCATACATACAAACATCGAGAGCATATGTGTGTTTATTTATGGTCACATTGTGACACAATATTGTTGTCTACAAAATTCACGTTTGAGACATTTACAATTGAATTCCACTACAAAATCACAAAACAAATCATAACATTTTAAGTCAGTTTTCTGTCTTGTGCTGCTCCACATTTGTGGCCATTCTGGGCTGCACACGGTCCTCAGGCCATGGATTAGACACCGCTGAATTTTAAACAAAATTTCTTCAGGTTTATAATAACATTTAAGAGCATAAAGGGAACATTGAAGAACTGTGACTTAGCAATTCTTAACAATTCTTAGCAATTCTCCAGAACATTTTGGTAAAATCTTTAGTACACTGCATTTTCCTTGATTTTTTTAAAGTTAGAATTGTACAATTTAAGTTAGTGATGAAAATGATAATAGAGTTTTTTTGTTTTTGTTTCTTTGCAGTTTTTGGCCAGAGCTGGGTTTGAACCCGCCAGCACCCTACTCCTTTGAGCCACTGGCACCGCCCATGATAATAGAGTTTTATGTAAAGTGAGCACATCTTAAACATACTGCAGATAAGAGTTGCCAGGTTTAGTAGAGTTAAATTTGAGGTTTGATATACATCAAATCACATTTTACTGGAAATTAGGATTCTGACATTCACCTGCATCCTCCTGTAACTTCTCTCCAGCACTCTATAAGTTCTTCTGACACTGACACCAAGCATAACCTCTACTTTTACCATCAGGGGATCAAGTCTTGTTTAAAATAGTGCTGCTGGAACAATTCAGATAAAAAGGACAGCTACATGGGCTGGAGCAGTCAGTGTTGACTTTCATAGCTGACTTCTTATCTTCATGAGCATAGAACCTGCTTCCATCTTTGCAAACTGAGGACTTCTCATCTCAGGTGCATAAAAGTGAAAGTAAATGGTCTCTCTCACCTTCTCGCCTTCCTGAGAGGGGCCCACTTCCAACTCTCTTTGGAAGTGCTTTGAACTTTCTCTTTGTTCTTTCTAAATATAAACCTAACCACAATCTCTCTTAAAAAAAAAAATTGTATGAAAGCAAAAGCACAATCTAACCACTTACTGTCCTGAAATGCATTTAAGTTATTCACATATCAATACCTACAATAAAAAAGATTCATTCCTTCAATGAAAAATAATTTTTGAGATTTAACTTTCTTCCAAGCACTGTTGCAGCTTTGGGGTGGCCGAGGTGAACAGGACAAACAGGAGTCTCTGCCTTCGGGGATGGGATATGCTGGTGTCGGGGAGGAGAATAAAGAAGTGAGTATCTGAGATAAATGAATATGTACTCAGTGCATATGTGAGTCAGAACTTGCTCTAGATATTTGTATTGCATCATTTAAAACTATATCTATCTGAAAAAAAAAGTTAGAGATTTATAGGATGGAGAGCCATGGTGAATATAGAAGAGGTCAACTACAATAATTAGCTCCATGGTGAGAGCAGAATATCGAGTAGAGATCTGAGTGATCTGGAGTGCAAGGAGATGACTGTGTAGTAGACAAGCTTAAGATCTTTTATTTTTTTATTTTTATTTTTTATTAAATCATAAATATATAGATCATGTATAAAGTAATGCATTAATGGGGTACAATGTGCTGATTTCATATAGAATTTGGAATGCCTACATCACACTGGTTAATATATCCCTCACCTAATTTACTTAATTCTCGTGTTAAGACATTGATACTCTATACTTAATAGATCCGATAAGATCATGGTGTGAAATTCAGATTTTTTCACATTGGACAGTTGCAAATTAAATGCCTCATAAGGATGTTGTGTAAAGGTAAGTAGCCCTATCAGTGCGCCCACTCTCTTCGCAAGTACCTGTTTTACGAAGTGTTGTTCTAGCTACTGTTGCCTTCAGTCACAGTCCACAGTACGCCTCTCCTGTAGTGATTTTCAACCAGCATGCTGTGAGAGGATCCTAGGTACGCCAGGAAAATTTTTAAAGAACATTAATTAAATTATTTTCGAAAGATGTTCAAAGCATAGTAAGTGTATTCTTTTTTTTTTGAGACAGAGTTTCACTATGTTGCCTCAGTAGAGTGCTGTGGTATCATGGCTCCCAGCAACCTTGAACTCTTGGGCTTAAGCAATTCTCTTGCCTCAGGCTCCCGAGTAGCTGGGACTACAGGTGCCTGCCACAATGCCCGGCTATTTTTTTTTTTTAATTGTAGTTGTCATTGTTTAGCAGGCCCAGGCTGGGCTTGAACCCACCAGCCCCAGTGTATGTGGCTGGCGCTATAACCACAGAGCTATGGACGTGGAGCCTTTTTATCCTTTTTTTTTTTGATCAAGATAATTTAAGTGTGGAAGTTTAACTACAGATTCAAGTGTGCCATGAGATACAAAAGATTGAAAAACACTGCTCTACGGGAAGAGGATCCTCCCTACTCTCACTCTGACTCCCACTGTCCTGTTCAACCCCAGTGGGACTTTGCAGATTGAAATATCTGAAAGTTCCATTGACGAATGGAAGATTCATCACGTTCCCCGAACTTAGACTAGACGATGACTTTTATTGATTATGTTTGGTTTAAGGAAAACCTTTTGGATAGGCTTGAAGAGAAGCTATTTTGGTGATGTGTCTTCCCTCCATCAGGTCTTCGAAACATTGCCAATTGGAAACATCTAATTTAAGGAGGAATTTAATCAAATTAAAAATATTTGAATGTAAAAACGTCCTGACAATAAAAGGACATGTCTAGATAAACACAAATTTGGTGGTGTGTTAGCTGTACAAAAAAAGACACTGTAAAGCATCAACATTTAAATGGGTTCTTGTTGGTTCATAGAACAAACAAATTATACCTGGGGATGGTAGTATATTTCGTTTTTAGTTATCTTTGATGGAGTTTATGTGAAATAAATTGTTATGTTAACTGAATGCCACTCTAACTGCAAAAAAATTCAAAGATGTTTCCTTGACATTCTGAATGCTTCTAGGTAGATATATTTTTTATTAAAAGAAAAAAGTCCTGACAAGGTTTATATAGTAATTTCCAAATATGATCCTCAATATATATCTATCGACCACATTTTTTGTAAATTTATATACCACTGGGGGCGGCTCAATCATATTTTGGTCTTAATTTTTTTGTTAGAAAAAATTATATTTAATGAATAAAATTTTCCTTGAGATTTCCAATTTATATGATCCTGATTTTATTCCTTGGAAAGATTTTTTTTTTTTTTTCTTTTTTGAGACAGAGTCGTCTCACTATGTTGCCCTCTGTAGAGTTCTATAGTGTCACAGCTCACAGCAACCTCCAACTCTTGTCCTTAAGCTATTTTTTGCCTCCGCTTCCCATGGGACTCCAGGCACCTGCCACAATGCCCGGCTATTCTTTTGTTGCAGTTGTCATTTTTGTTTAGCAGGCCCAGGCCAGGTTCAAACCCACCTGTCTAGGTGTAGATAGCCGGCACCCTAAACACTGAGCTAGGGCACTGAGACCCTTGGAAAGATTTTTATGTTCCCTAGGCAATCAGGTGAGACCACTAGCATACTCTAAACCAGGGGTTCTCAAACTGCAGCCTGCGGGGCACACGAGGCGGTGTGATTGTATTTGTTCCTGTTTTGTTTTTTTACTTCAAAATAAGATATGTGCAGTGTGCATAGGAATTAGTTCATAGTATTTTTTTTTTTTTAAACTATAGTCCGGCTCTCCAACAGTCTGAGGGACAATGAATTGGCCCCCTGTTTAAAAAGTTTGAGGACGCCTGCCCTAAACTAACTCCACTAAACTGAACAAACAAAATCTTCTCATTTTTTTCTATACAAATTAATTACTTCCCAAGTATACAATCTAATTGATCAATATCCTCTTTAAAGTGTTATGTCCAGAAAAATAAAATACTTGTGATGTGTTTAAATAAGCACCAAGTAAATATCACCCTTTTTCTGCAATTGTCCATTCCTTCTCAAAAACTAACAACCAAGTTGTCTGCTGCTCCAAGACTTTGTCTTAAAGGGCTTTTTTAATCTAGTTTTTTTTTTTTTTTTTTTTTTTTTTTTTTTGTGAACTCAATGAGGCCTTTCGTAAAGCCTATGGATATATATATATTTTTTTGAATGATAATAGATAACGAGAGACAAGGTCCTCTGAGCTGTTACTAAGCTTGGTGCAGTTATCTTTAAGTGCTAACTCATTTAATGCCCATCTATAACAAGTGGATACATAGGGCGGCACCTGTGGCTCAAAGGAGTAGGGCACTGGCCCCATATGCCAGAGATGGTGGGTTCAAACCCAGCCCTGGCCAAAACTGCAAAAAAAAAAAAGGAAAAAAAAAAAAAGTGGATACATACTTTATCTCCATTGTACTTATCAATGTTTGGGTGAAAGAATAAGTGAATGTATAAACAGTCTGACCATTCTTCCACCTTGTCTGGAGCCAGAAGAGGAGCCTGAATAAGATCTTCGTTCTCACAGAACCATTCTTTTAGTGAGTGAGGCATGGGCTGACGTGATTAATGGCGAGCATTATTTCTGAAATGAGAAACACTTAGATGCAGAAAACTGATTTAAAAATAATATCAAAAATAAAGTTACAATGAATGAAACACCATATATCTCATTGATTTTAAACTGAAAGGAGCTCACTCCCCTTAAAAATCCCTCCATTCAGGCCCTGGTTGATTCCCCGCACCCTCCAGCTGAACCTGACCAGCTCCGCTGGGCACACAGGCAATCTCTCAGGAACTTGGACGAGGTAATTATAGGGAGCTGTCCATTCTTGTTCTCTCACTATGGTGTGCCAAACAGCCTTTCAGTCAATCTGTGGAGTTTCTGGGAATTATCCCTGTCCCCTGTAATTCCCATAAGGCAGCAGCCTACATGTTCCCTTTTCTTAGCACACAAAAGGTTCCCCTTCATTTGCCGTCATGATTTAAGGACAGCACAGTCTGAGCCCCAAGTTTAATTTCAAACACATGTGCCTTGGATCAAATGTCCTGCTGGCCCTTGTCCAAACCTTTTTTCACCTTGGATTTCCTGACTTAATTATCTCCAATTCAGATAAAGCCAAATCCAAATTGTGTGAAAGATAATCATATCTTTAGCCATCATAGAATGACCCTCCGATTTAAAACAATTGCAGAATATGAGCTGTAGTAAAATAATGAGATAAATATTCACTCCTAAAACAGTTCTCCTATTCAGCCTTTTACTAGATGTGAATGTGTTTTAAATTCATTTTTATTCTACTTGCCATCTCTGTCAGGTCTCCAGTAAATAGGTCTGTGTGGCAATTCCTGGACTGGAATTGTTGAATGGTGACTCCATAACCACCTTCTTTATCCCAGGTGTGATCATGTGGAGAATGGGGACCAGCTGTTCTTCTTCTCTGATGGGCAAGAATCACAGAAGAAGGGCATAAATTGCAGCTGGAGGGAATTCAAATGATGTAAGCAGAAACTCAGGGGTAACAAGCATGGTTAAGCAGAGGAGGAGTCAGCAGCACAGTTAATTCCTCCCCGACAATGTGTCTGGAATGGTCTTGTGAGCTTTACCCAAAGCATGGAGTTCACCTGGATGACTTAGACAGAACTTTCTGGTTCCAAGATTCCTTCTGCATTCCTAATTGCGTAGTTCAATTGGTGGCCCTCGCAGTGTATACCTTAGGATATAAATCATTTTCAAAAATTAAATCAATGGGGACATTAAAAAATTAGAGAGCAAAAGGCGTTATAGAACATAGACACTAAAAAAGGTAGGATTTCAAATCAGGCAGGCAAGAGCCCAGGTTAGATGCTTATTTTTGTGGCCTCAGGCAAGTGACTTAATGCTTTTTGGCTTATTTCATAGTGGTATTATGAAAACTAGATAAAATACTGTAAAGCACAAAATACAAATGAAAATATTATCCTTTTAATGAACAGATGTTTGTGGGCTTTGTAATGTTGCTTCAGATCATAGTAGAACTTTAAATATCATCTCTTGATTTTTATCACAGCCTTTAAGATTGAGGGTTGGCATTTTGTAGTTCTAGAAACGGAGGCTCAAAGAAGTTGAAGGACTTGTCCAAGGTTATTGCAGGGTTAATGAAGACGATTTAGAAACTCCAGTTGAAGCTATCTATGTATTGCTTCTCTAAATCTAGAATCAATTGTTTGCTTCATTTCATAATTTATCACAGTTTACTCTGAGCAATAAATGTACTGTGATGAAAATCACCATAATTATTATAACTGACCTTTTTTTAGGACAACAAATAGCCACTTAAAACAAACTCTTCCAGGGATGTCTTAATCTGCAGTTGGAAAAAAAAAAAAAAAAGAAAGGCTGACCTTTTTTTAATAGTAATATTTCAGTTGCAGTATCTTTACATAGAAAGGTCCCTTTTCTCTTTGAATATATTTATAGCATTTTGTAATGTTTCCGGCATCACTCATGTTGACCAACTGGTCCTAAGGCCACACTTTTTATTGACCACATTTCTAGGTGCAGATTCCCATGTGGGCTTATATCTGTTTGAATTGAGATCGGATGTTGATGGGGAATCAGAAGACCTACTTCCAGCTCCCCTAGAGGTCAGTTTCTCAGTTACAGCAGAATCAATCAATTCTCATGCATCCCCCTACGTACTTGTCCCTAAACTGGGGGTCCACGGTTGTTTCTCTTTTCCCTGTTGTGTTTTTTGAGACTAAAAAGCTAATAGAAAATATTTGAGATAGCTCTCCTTAACACCTCAATTGGGGTTCCTAAACTAAACTACCAAAACTGGAACATAATTTCAGTGTGTGCTGTTTCCATTCATCCAATACAAATGTGGTGTCATCGCATATGTGTAGGAAAGAAGAGCAAATGGATGCCTCTGAAAATCTTAGGGTTTAATTCTCTTGTGGAGTTTTGTTTAGAAAGGCTGAAGAAAGAAATTAGGTCGTCTTTCCCCTCTCATTGGGCTCCCTAGAATGCTTCATCCTCCTAGAGGGCCTCAGCTCCTCTACCCTTTGACAGAGCAGAACTCAGGCCAATAGTCTCTCATTGTCCGTGGGCCTTGATGCAATCAATACGCCACTAATTAGTAAAGATAAATAGCAAAACATGCATGAAAAATCCTCGAGTTCTTGAATAAAGGTGTTTGTGTACACTCACTTCGCACTGCGTAAATTTTACGTGAATGCAATTGTGCTGAATTCCATAAGAACAAGGAGCATGGTGACAATCCAGTGTGTTTACCACCAGGTTTTTGTTTAGTCAAGGTACAGAATTTCATTTGTGATGCATTTTGAAATAATAAAGGAGGTTAGAATAAAACCACATGCTGTCATGGATTATTATTGCAATTAATTAATATTTATTAACTACTTGATAATCAACTTTTAAGATAAAATACATGATATAGATATTTATGTATCAGATACCCTAAAAAAGCCCATATTTTGGATAAGATATAGACAGAATATTACTGAAATTCTGGTTCACAAGGATATCAATATATTATGGAGATAATACAGTTAAGAATATAAATATCTATTTGTCTATATGCACATATACAGTAATGGTATACATATTATATATGTGTTTTATATGTATAATTAAATGAATACGAATAAGGTCTCCAGTCAACCGTGGAAGGCAGGGTAGCTGAAGCAGATGTAGGTTAAAATTGAGTTGGTTATTCTGGGCTCTGCTGGGAGTGCACGGAAGGTACGTTTGTCTCTCCAGTTTGGTTGCACAGTGATAAGGTCCAGCAATCTCATCTGGACCTGTCTTTGCCCAGTCTGTTTAGATAATAGGGTGAGTTAAAGGGGAAGATACCGAGAAATGTACTGTTGATTCCTACAGATGACAGTTTGCCTGGCATGTACTGTGATTAGGTAAAATCAAATGATCTATGCTCTGTGCATCTACAGTGTGGCTGCAAGTACCGATGTCATGTAACATCTGCAGGTTGTTCACATGTAGCAGGGCCTCTGGGAATTCACTCAGATCTTCAAGGTGCAATCCCGACTCCTCCGTGCAATGGTTAGTCACTTAACTTCACCAACTCTGTTTTCCGACTAATAAGTGTGGATAGTCCATAAACTTGCCGAGTTTGTGGGGAGCGTTAGCACTTTTATACATACATACTAGGAGCCCACAGTGGTAGTTATTTTTTGGACAAAGGTTTGAACTGATTTCTCCCTCTAACTAAAGTAAAAATGTATGTTGATAAAAATATGGATCTATCTTGTTTTGGGCGTGTTTTTTTTTTTTTTTTTTTTTCTGTTTGGAGTCATTTTTGGTATTGTTTCCCCCTCATTGTAGATGGTGAAGGAAGGGGAGGGGTGTTTGGTTCAGGTCAGAAACACAGTGTTCCTGACATCATCCTTCTGCCTTTTCTTTTATTGAGTAAGAAGTATAACACCAGGTGCCTTAAAAAGCTGACCAAAATATTTCCTTTCAATGATAAAAATGTGTGCCCACAGAATGGTCAAAATCCTTTTTAATCCAAATGCCTGCAGATGCAGGTGGTTTTTGGAACAGCAACTTAATTTTGCTTGTGCTTTGTGCAATGTGGAGTTTTCCTTCAGGCCTTATCCAGAGTCACTGTAATTGAATAAGAAAGGCAGTAAGAGCACAAGAAAGACTAGTATAAAGGAAACTTCGTGCAGTTAAATTGGTAATAGACTCAGAGAGTGGGGGAAATTGGAAATACACTAGCAAGTGGAACCCAGCATTGAGCCTGGCACATATTGTGACTGAGAGTCAGTCCCACCTGCAAGCTGACCATTCAGCTGTTAGAAGGCGTTCTCAGCCTTGATTCCGTTCCTGCTGGTCACAGGCCCAGGGCAGGGTCTCTTCATCTGGAAAGCCTTTGGCAGAAAACAGAGCAAAAATTAAATAAATAAATAAAAAAGAAAAAGAAAGAGAAGCTAGTGCTGGACTAGTGTCAAAGACCAAGAGAGGGTAGCCCTTTGCTCTGGAGATGTCTTCTCGGAATGGGGCCATGCATGAAAGGAGAGCTCGGGCGTATCCAGTCCTTCCCGCACGGGGGAGAGAGTAAAGCAGCAATGAACAAAAGGTGAACAAGTCTATCTAGTGTATATTTTGAAATGTCTACAACATGAACATGTTAGGAGGGATTAGAGGTGACCATGTGGTTTAAGGGCATCTGGTGGCAGGAGAAAGATGACCACGTCAGTAATATTAGGTAAGAGTGGATGGGTTACCAGATTATTGACAGACGTATAAATAGGACTGTTAATAAATGCGTGAAGTAGACACATGGTGTGTATGGGTGTGCATAGCATCATATGTATATAGTATGTATAGCATCATATGTATATTTTTTCATTAGGAAAAATTATTTTCTGAAAATTACATGTCAGTTTTTTAAGTTAATCTTATATAGTAAAATATATAGTAAAACATACAGTAAATAAATGATAAAAATGTTTAACATTTATTTTAAAAGGAAAAGATACATATTAGTAAATAAATTATAGATGACTATTTAAAAAATCATGTCATGCAGGGAACCATTTGAAAATAGTACCAAAAGTTGAAATTAAAAATTAAGTCATTGAGAGGTGCTACAATTGTAAGGAAAGAAAACACCATGAAGTAAAAGAAAAAAAATTTACAAATAGTAAAATTATTATACATCTATACATCTATATGTATGACATATTTAAATGTTATTTAAAATTAAGAAAGAAAAGATGACATTCGCCGACCAATCTAGCTTCCTCCTCCACTGTTTCCAGTTCTTAGTCTGCACAGCGGGCCTTCTGCTCATCCAACATTGATCATTACAGAGACACGTCACATGGTAAGGACATAGTCACTCAGGTCCCACAGACCTGAACACCACTCCTTTGTAGTTTTCTGAATTTGGGTAAGTAATGTAGCATCAGTGTTCCCACATTTGTGAAACAGGGAGGGAACACTGTGGAATTGTATGGGATTAATGGGAGGAGCAGAGGATTAACTGTGGGCTCTACTCCCATGTCCAGGACATCGTGAATGCTTAGTCAGTATCGGCTCCGTTAGTATAAAGGGTGGACATACAGTTCACGTGCGATTTAAAGTTATAACTATTTTAAATTGCACACGAACTTTATGTCCACCCTGTATATGTACGCAGAAAGAAACAAACAAAACAAAAACAAAGACAACACTTGTATAAAAGGGAGTAAGCTTTGTATCTGCAAAATTTCTAGAGGACAAGATTGAAGGACAATTAGCAAAATTTGATTGGACAAAAGGAAGCATAAAATCAAATAAGAAAAATCAAACTAAGATGACAAAATTAAGAAAAATATACCTGACATGATGATAAGTGTAAATGTGGTTTTAAACTTCAGCCATAAAAAAAGATGGTGACTTGTCATCCTTCTTAATATCCTGGAAAGAGCTGAAACACATTCTTCTCAGTCAAGTATCACAAGAATGGAAACGCAAGTATCCAACGTACTCAAATACTAATATGAAGCCAGTAGATGATCTAATTCATTCTCCATATAGGAGGAAAACCCATTTCCATTCAAGTTGAAGGGAAGGGATACGAGGGATGGGGGCGAGGGGAGGGGGCTTGGGGTGCTCCCATGGAATGGGTTCAATGCAGGGTGTGTGGCACACCTTTTCACTGCAGGACATGACTGCAAGACTCTATCTAACAAATGCAAATATTGTGACTTGGTTGTTTGTACCCTCAAAAATCGAAATAAAAATAAATAAATAAATCTACAGACATTGAATTACAGATCAGTTTCACAGTGCCAAAACTAACTAACTTAAAAATTCTGTTACCTTATGTATTGAATATTTGATTTTCCTTTCTGTGAACCAAGCCTTTGGATAACTCACTACATGGAGAGTCCTAATAAGTTTGTTCAAGACAATTTTCACTTATTTTCAGAAGTGACAATTGCAGAGTGAAATACTCAAGAGTTTCCTTCACACTAGAGAAGTCAGTGTTTAAAATGTGCACATGCGGCAGGCTAAATGGCCCTTCTGTCCTTTGGCCTTCAGACAGTGAGGTTAAACCAGCCATCTCAGGGCTGCAGTCAGGGTTAAGGTCCTCAGCGGCAACAGCATGGGCGAAAAACTTTTAGTTAGCAGACAGTTATGGTTAAATCGAGAAGGCTTTGAAATTTCTCTTGGGAAAATGCCTTTATTAGCAAGATCCTACACTGGAGAATATTTACTGTTCTTTGTTGTTCCTTTATTTTACAAAAAGCAGCCCATTCAATTACCTTTCCTAGATGTCCTCATTCCTCTACACCTTTTCACTCATTAGCCTCTTCAAATTTCTATGGAATCATTTTCTTTTTTTTTTTTTTAATTTTTTTATTATAGATAAAAATATGCACCATAGATGTGGCCCAACCCATGACCCTCCCTCCACCCAAACCTCCCCCCTCCCTTCCCCTTCCTTGGTCCTTTCCTCATAGTCTTGTGGTATAGTTTGGTTACAGCCTTCATGTGAAAGGTATAGTTTAGCTTCATAGTAGGGCTGAGTACATTGGATACTTTTTCTTCCATTCCTGAGATACTTTGCTAAGGAGAATATGTTCCAGCTCCATCCATGTACACATGAAAGAGGTAAATTCTCCATCTTTCTTTAAGGCTGCATAGTATTCCATGGTATACATGTGCCACAATTTGCTAGTCCATCCGTGGGTCGATGGGCACTTGGGCGTCTTCCATGACTTAGCAATTATGAATTGGCCTGCAATAAACATTCTGGTACAGATCGTCTTTGTTATATTGTGACTTTTGGTCTTCTGGGTATAAACCTAGAAGAGAAATTATAGGATCGAAAGGCAGGTCTATTTTTAGATTCTTGCTGGTGTTCTGTGTGGGTGTTCACTCATGGACATCAACCTGCACCTGCGTGCTACCTCCTTAGTTATGCTTTAAGCTTTATGCTTATTCTCACAGGTCCCTCCATGTGCCTTCACCCTGGACTTCCTTATTTACAGTCTTTTGTGCCCCTCAAGTACCAACAAACAAGACGAGGTATTTGGTAATGCACATGATTTTGCATGCAGTCTTCATTTCTAGACTTCTGTATCTAAGTTCTGTTCTCTTTACTTCTGTTACTGTATCAATCATTTATTTCTGTTCACAAATTTACCTCCAAATTTGTGTCTTAAAGGAACAAGTACTGATTCTTTGTTGTGGTTCTTTTGGCTGACCTGCTGCTATGAAGTTCTCTACTGAGCTGCGTTGTTTTTGACAGCTGTGGTCAGCTGATGGGTCCATTGTCTCTCAGCATGAATAGCTTCATTTTCGCCATGTTCTCCAAAAGGAGAGCCTAGGAAGGTATCAAAGCAGGAGCAGGGCTCCATCAGCAAAAAAGAGATACTCCAGACTTTCTCAGCCTTCTGCTTCCATCAAAACTGCTTCTGTTCAATGGGCAAAGTGAGTCCTAAAGAGCCAAGCACCAGTGTGGGAGTGTGCTGTGTAAGAAGTAGAAACAGCATCACGTGGATATGTGGAGTCAATTATAAAACAAGTCTGCCTCAAGTACTGGTGTGTCTGTCAGTGTTCAATGAGGAAGAAAAAATTACTATGCATTATTTTGGAAACAAGAGGCTTAATAAAGTTATACAAATGTGGGAGGATCTGGGGATATGAGAAGCCAGAGGAAGAGAGAAATGGTAAATGGATTAGCCTAAATTACATGTGTGGGTGGAAAAGTAGATGATGAAAGATTGTGGTGATGTCTGAGGAGAAGAGAGCATCTTCCCATGACAGTGAAACCATGATGAAGGTGGTCATGGAGGTGTCTGTGCAAACCACCACCTCCATGCCAGCTGCTCCAAGTTCCTCAGGGTGGGTGTGCTGCTGATTTTGGCTTGCGAGGTCAGCAACTGGAGGGATTAGCTGGACACAGAACAAGGGGAAACTGAGCACAAGATGGAGTGTGTTGCTTTCATTTCAGTATTCAGTAAAAAGTTTACCTTTCTTTTCTATATTATATACTTCTATACAGCAAACACACTGACATTAATGTTCCTTTTTAGATTTACTAAGTTATTTCACTACAAGATCTTGCACCCTGAACTTGGACAGCTCCATAATCTTAAAATTTCATCATGCTTTTCCTTCAAATTAATCCTTGCCTGACCTGTAGCCATTCCCATTAGGTCTCTGTTTATTATAGGTTGGTGCAAAAGTAATTGTAGTTTTTGCACTGTTGAAATTTGCTGTATGACACTGGCATATATTCTTACATAAACATGGTCATGTTTTACATCATTTTAATGTGAATTTCTCACTTTGTGTTTTTTTGCTAATGATTTATTACTTGATGTTTATTTTATAATTATTTTGGACTATGGAAATGATATTATGCAAAAAGGAAATTTGAGCAATTTTCTTAATCGAGTTCAAAATGAGTCGTAAAGCAGCAGAGGACAAGTGGCAACATCAACAATGCATTTGGTCCAGGAATTACTAGTGAACATATGATACAATGGTGGTTGGAGAAGTTTTGCAGAGAAGATAGCCTTGGTGATGAGGATCATAGTGTCTGCCACCCGAAGTTGACAGCTGCCAACTGAGAGCAACATGGAACTTGATCCTCTGATAACTGTATGAGAAGTTGCTGAAGAACTCAACCTTGACCTTGCATAGTGGTTCGGCCTTTGAAGCCAACTGGAAAAGTGAAAAAGCTCAGTAAGTGTAGCCACATGAGCTGACCAAAAATCAGAGCAAATCTCATTGTCAAGTTCATCTTCTCTTATTCCACTCAACACTGAATCATTTCTTGATTGGACTATGATATGAACAGTGGATTTCATATGATAACTGGTGACGACCAGCTCAGTGAACGGACAAAGAGGAACCTCCAAAGCCATTCCCAAAGCCAAACTCTACCACAAAAGGTCATGGTCACGGTTTGGTGGTCTGCTGCTAGTCCGGTCCTCTATGGCTTTCTGAATCCTGGTGAGACTATCACATCTGAGCTGACTGCTGATAAAATTAATGAGATGCAGTGAAAACTTCAGCAGCTAGCACTGATCACCAAAAACATTACCGGGCTGAAGTTGTGTATAAGAATTAGTGATAAAATCACAAAGAAAATAACTTTCTACTATTGCTAGTTAAAAACAAAAAAAGGCTTCATTTTTTTTCATTTCAATTTTTCCTAAATGTTAATAATTTCATAATAGCTTACCCTTCTCAAGGAAAATAAATTATAGAAGACATCGAGGATTTCTTTCATATCAGTGAGTACTAATTTATTTACTCATGCCAGGGAGGAAAGATTGATTTTCCTTATCTGATCCATCTAGTGGCTGAAGTCCCCATAACCAAAAACAATTAACAAAAGAAAAGCATGCTAATTTATTTAATATACGTTTTAAGTGACACAGGAGCCTTCACAAGGAAATGAAAAGCTAAAGAAACAAGTAAACCTGTATGATTTTTTATTCTAGGTTCGATGGAGAAGAAAATAGTCCTGGAGATGTTTTAATAAAAAGGTATGTTCTAAAGGTAATAAATAAAATATATGCTGTTTGTTCAGATTCTTTTCTTTGTCCTTGTGTTTTCAGAGGTAAGGCTGTTCCCTTCCTCTGGGAATAAGGAGATCACCTCTCAATGAAACTCTTATGACTTGTTTTTTAGGGGAGAAGGGTGAAAAATTCTTTCTAGATTTTATGCCCTCCTTCAGGGGAAGAGTAGAGAGCATGTGAGTGATTTTCTTGCTTCTTCTGTTTTCTCAGATGCCAATATTTTGGCTCAGCAAGTTCTGAACTGATAATTCCCTTTAAAAAAGAGGGAAAAAGGTGTATTTGAAGAGGTTAAAGGTAAATATAAAATTAGAGAAAAGAGAGAAAAACAAATACAGTACAGGAAAAAAAAAAAAAAAAAAAGAACAGCAATGCAAGGATGAGAATGCCCCAGCTATTACCTACTTTATGCATTTCAACCACTGCTGTATTCAAAATATACATGTTTATACTATGAACCTCCAAATTCCCTAGATCCTAGGTCTGAATTACAGATTATGCTTTTATGATCAAAAAGATGAGCTGTCACACCACCGTGTGGTGGAGACCAGTGTATTATGGGTGTAAGAAACAATAAGTACAGTGGTGGCTACTCACTAATTTAATCTCATCTGCCATATTTATTTGATTGCAATTAAAGATGTCTTATGAAGGGATTTTATTGCTTATTAACTGAATAATCTTTATGTAATCTTAGAAAGAAAGAAGAAATTACCCTGTGGTAAGCATTCTGAGATACTGTCAGCCAGAGAGTTTAGCCTGGGGCAGAATATCTCAAAACATTTACTGCCAAAAATAAAGAGCAATTTGTAGTTCCTGTGTATTGCTAACTTTGGCAACAGATTACCGTTTTACGATCTGTGTTAATATCTTCTATTCTTGAATTAAGGTGCATTTACCTAGCTTTATTGATTTGCAAAGCATAATCATTAACTTTTTGCTTAAAACGTGACTGGGAATATTTAATAGACTCCTGATTTTCAGGAGGATATTGAAAAATATTTTGGAAAGTTAGGAAAGCGCTATTTGAATTTAGCTGTTATATATTGACTTTTTGCTATACTTTTCCTCTGGAGCTCTAAGCCAACTAAACCCTTTTGGCTGACAGCATAGTGTAGGGAAAGCAATCCAAGAAACAAGTTGCTATAATGTCTACAAAAACCAGCCAAAATACACAGAATGAAGACTTCTATTCTTCAATCCAAATCTCCTTCCAAAGGTAACACCAAATTTGAATCAGTCAGGAAACATAGAAGTGCAACTATTTAATTTACTCAGTTAGCAACTGAACCAGTAGGAAACTCCACAGGTGTGATCCAGACACTTTGGACACACTGACCTGAGAACCTGTGTTTTGAACTAACCCTTTTATTCAAAACACAGGTTCTTTCATTACTGAAATTCATCATTGTCAGAAGATGAGCCAGGGTGGAGTGGTTTGCGAGGAAGGCACCGTAGGCCCCTCGGTAGATACTGATTCCCTCAGCCTGCAAAGATGCTGGGCCGCTGGGGGGCCTGGGCCACTGCCTGGCCTTGCTCATTTCTGTCGCTGTTAAACACCACTTTAGCCCTGGTAATTTACATGGGTCTGAAATTTATTTCACACAGCTCTGGAGGCTGGAAAGTCCAATATCAAGGTTCTGGAATCAATGAGGGCCTTCTTGCCACGTCCTCAGAGGCAGAAGGCCAAGGGCAAAAAGGGATGAAAGGATCCTGGGCTCTGACAGGGCAGAGGAACCCAAGAGAGCAAACCTAAGCCTGCGTGCCCCTTTATAGTGTTATTAATTTATTCATGACCTAAACAGCTCCAAAAGGCCCCATCTGCCAACATTGTTTCACCAGGAATTAAGTTTTTAACACATGCATTTTGTAGAGGTCACATTTGAACCATAACACCAGGTGCAAATTATTTTCTATATTTCCATGTATCCATTTTCTTTATCTTGCACGGTGAGGAAAAGTCTCAAAGACTTTTTCTCCTAAACAGACTTTCCTTAAAGGTGGAACTGATTAGGCACATTTTTCACATGAGTCAAACTTACTTAATTTAAATGTAATATTTCTAATTGAACATCATTCTTATAAGAAGGGAAAGAGGGAGAGCTTTTTTACCAGTTCACTAAGGAGCTGTGACTGTGCTGTCTACTTTTATGGAAATATTAGTTTTTCCTTATCATGGAGATGTGCTCTTGGCTTCCCCCTCTTCTGAATTTTGTTTTATTTTATTTTTTTGAGACAGAGCCTCAAGCGGTTGCCCTGTGTAGAGTGCTGTGGTGTCACAGCTCACAGCAGCCTCCAACTCCTGGGCTCAAGCGATTCTCTTGCCTCAGCCTCCCAAGTACCTGGGACTAGAGGCGCCCACCACAGCACATGGCTATTTTTTGGTTGTAGTTGTCAATGTTGTTTGGCAGGCCCAGGCTGGATTCGAACCTGCCAGCTCAGTGTATGTGGCTGGTGCCTTAGCCTCTTGAACCACAGGCGCCACGCCATTCTTGTGCATTTTAAAGAAGGTAAACTATGGTACAGCTTTGTCCCTTTTTGCCCTATTTTCCTTATTTCTACACAAAAGTCACAATGATGCTAACATTCTTTTCTAAATTTGCTAATCTAAGTTACCTTTTATCTGCTCACCACACTTGATGTTTCCTCTTTTCCAATACAATATTACCTTCTCACCAATATTAGGAACTCAACACGATGCTCTTTCTTTTTATCTATAGATCAATAGCAATGGTTTTCCTCCATTTATCTCAGGTTAATGCAAAAGCCTTTTAAATAATGGAATAACATTTTGGATTTTCTATCCTGACATTTCAAGGAAAATAGACGCTATTAGTTGTTGGGTGTTTAAAATATTGCAGATATTTTTGGAATCATCTATATTAGCTGTGAAAACTGGCTACATTTTTGCTGTTTCTGAAAAACTTATATGAACAATAACCAAGTCTCCTTCATACACAAATGTACAAAGCTAGCTTTTTCTTCAATTTGTATCTTCTCTACCCAAGGAGTTTTACTACATATAGCCATTACAGTCATCTTTTTAACAAACACTACCCAGATAGTGCCAAACATTGGCTGAACATGATAAAGAAAGGAAGAGGCCTGCTTAGTGTGGTCAAGAAAATCTTCAGGGATTTTGAAACTCACTGGAAATTCAACAACATTAGGTGGTCACAGTCAGGTGACAGTGGGAAGGAACTGAAGTGCTAAGTAATCAGGGTCCTGCTGGTTCACAGTTACCTCGTAATAAAACCACAGAAGTCAGAAAACCTTTGCCAAAAAAGTAGAATTCTCACTGTGAACACCTCTGTATTTATCACAGCAGTGCAACTCTATATTGTCATAAGAGTCACCGTGAAGATGTAGGATTGAAACAAAATATATGCTGTGAAATGCTCTCCACATGTAATTTAAGAGTTTCGAATTCTTTAGGGCTGCTAAATTAAGTTTAGTCTAAAACTACTTCCTTATGTAGTTTAAGTTCTGCCTAAAGGGGTTTTCCGTACATGGTGAGCTGTCCCCTAACAGGGTGTGTAACAGGCTGTAACTTAGTCTGTGCCCATCGCTGAGGATCAGCCAATCACAGCCACGAGCTGTTCAAACCACACTGTGACCAATCTCACTGTTTCTGAGCCTCATTTCCACTTTCTGAATGCTACTTTCCTTTTACTGTCTATAAAGCATTGACCACAAGATAGGCCGTCTCTCTGAAGTTATTCTGGCTCAGGAGTGGCCTGGTTTGTGAATTTTGCCGTGTTTAATTAAACTTTGTTAAATTCGATTTGTCAAAAGCTTTTCCTTTTAACAGGACCTATACCAATCCAACTGGCCCACCTTTGCAACTTGGTTTTTGGTCGGCCACTTTCAGATTAATATAGAGGAGCAGAGTGAGGATAAAGGTAAAATGTTCACCAGGAGGTTAGATGCAGCACTTAGGTGGTGCCTGTAACTCAGTAGTTAGGGCGCCAGCCACATAGACCAAGGCTGGCGGGTTCGAACCTAGCCCCGACTGGCTAAAACAACAATGACAAATACAATCATAAAATAACCAGGTGTTGTGGCGGGTGCCTATAATCCCAGCTACTTGGGAGGCTGAGGCAAGAGAATTGCTTAAGCCTAAGAGTTTGAGGTTGCTGTGAGCTGTGACGCCACAGCACTCTATGGAGAGCGACATAGTGAGACTCTGTCTCCAAAAAAAAAAAAAGAAAGAAAGAAAAAAATGTAGCACATATGGGTCTCAAGTGGACCAGGAGTCAGAAGCAAATCATAACATCCACAGTATGTTGAGTCTTGAGAATTACTGGTAAAAAATGGAAATTTCCACCACAAAAAAATATAATTGTATTTTACACTATTTATTACTAATTCATAATTCATGCTTTTCATGCTTCTGCCTTTAATTAACATGGGCTGTGAACCTACTCTGTGCTGTGGGCTCAGGTGAAGACCAGGGTGATTTTGACCCAGTTTTAACCCCTTAAAGGAGCTAACTTTAGTGGAGGAGGCTAGTGGTATAGGTTAAAAAAATAAGACATGCCTGTCTCTGCTGAGGTACATGGAGGCTATCAGAGTTTTAAGGGTTTAGAGATGTCCATAAAAGCTGTAGTTGGGGAATTTTCTAGAAATTTATAAGACTTGATTGGGTCCTTAAAGCACAGAGAAAAAAATTCCCAGACTGTGAGGAGACAGAGAACGCAGTACGTGAGGTGAGCAGCCTCCCAGGAATGGCACAGAGCTGGGGATTGGGGTGAATAGCTGAGTTTGGCTTAAGCAACTGATTTCCAATGACAAACAGCTGGTGAGAAGATGGGACAGGCAGGCTGGAGCCAGAAGGGAAAGTGTGGCCTCCCCCTAAGGTGGTTGTTAAAAGAATTTTTACAGCTTCCTTTCTTTCCTAAGCTGCCTGTCTGTTGGAGAAGTTGGTGGGTCAGTGTGCAAACTTACTATTGTTAATGTTGTTTTGTTTTTAAATTCACCGGATGGGATTTAAATTCTATAGAGTCAGTTTATCTGTCCTTTATTTTCTTCTTCAAATACTTATTTTGATTTCTGCCTGAGGCCTTGTTTCTATGAAAATTTCATGAGCCATAAGGAATATGGGTACTTCCCCAACATATACCTAGAAAAAAATTGAAGCCTGGTCCATTTTATTATCCTCCTGTGAGTAAGAAAGCAGTTCTTAAGCTTTGTTCAAAAGAGGAAATAGCTCTCCTTGTTCCTGAAGTGTTTCCATGACGACCAACTTCTCACCCTCCAAGACACCTCTCAGGGCCCCAGACATCTCAGAAGCACCTATGTTTGTTGGCGTGTATTTTCTAATAACAAATCACTTTGGTCTGTGGCCAATAGGGTATATTTGCTACAAAGTTTGCTGATAAAATACCTAACATTGACTAGAATCTTCAACTTCAGAGCCTTTGATGACTTGCCAAAGACCCCATGACCCTTTGTCTAGACAGAATCCCTCCATAATTTGGAAACACCGTCCAAAAGTTTGTGGGTTTGCTTTGGAAGCAATGTGAAATCAGATGATGTGATGCTCTATTACCAGGAACTATAGGCTTTAGTGTTAGGTATTACTTGCAGAAAAGAGGAAAAAAAATAGAAAAGAAAAGAAATATGTTAAGACATTTACATTCTACATTTACTAAGTTTCACAAATACCCTTGTAAGACGCACCACAGGTGTAATCCCACCAATCACCCTCCCTCTGCCCACCTCCCCCCTTCCTCTATTCTTAGGTTATAACTGGGTTATAGCTTTCATATTAAAGCCATAAATTAGTTTCATAGAAGGGCTGAGTACATTGGATACTTTTTCTTCCATTCCTGAGATACTTTACTAAGAAGAATATGTTCAAGCTCCATCCATGTTAACATGAAAGAGGTAAAGTCTCCATTTTTCTTTAAGACTGCATAATATTCCATGGTGTACATAAACCACAATTTATTAATCCATTCATGGAGCAAATTAATACATTCCTTTTGGAAAGATGTTTGGAGAACACTTAGAGATCTAAAAATAGAATGCCATTCAATCCTATAATTCCTCTTCTAGGTATATACCCAGAAGACCAAAAATCACATTATAACAAAGAGTTTTATTATAAAAGGAAGGCAAAAAAATGTGTTGGATGGAATGGAATGTGAGGTCAAAATTTTTAAAAAATATTTTTGATATGAAAAATAACAGCACGTTTCTAGGTGATGGATATGTTCTAGTTGAGAAGAATTAACAGTGTGTGTGTGTGTGTGTGTGTGTGTGTGTGTGTGTGTGTGTGAGGGAGAGAGTAAGTAAGAGGTAATGAAGCAAAAATATGAATGAGGTTTATCCAAAATTTTTATTCTTTAAATGTTGGTATCGCCTCTTTCTATTTTAAAAGATGGTTAGTTATTAAAGTAAATTGCATGCTGTGGAACATTAAAAAAAAAAAAAAATATGAATGAGGTCCAGTGCAGAATAGAAAAAAAAGTCTGGCCTTGGATAGGATTTTTAACAGGAGGGAAATTATAGGTTATGTATACAAAGACAGGTCAGTTGGTAGACACAGAGCTTATGGAAGTCGAAGAGTTTGTGAAATTGTTCTTATCCTTGTATATTTTCTTTTTCTTTTTCCTTCCGAGAAACATGAATGAGCATCATTACCAGAAAGTGAGGACTGTGAAAGAGGCAGTGGATGCTCACAGGAGCTCAGTATCATATATAGTAACACCAGCTCTTCACCCTCAACAAGGTCTCCAATCCACTAATTCTAACATTTGCTTCCCTTTCTTTTTCTCCCCACAGTCTTCTTTTTGAATCACTTTTGGCAGGTGCTCCCAACTCCCCAGGCCCAGTGCTTCTCTCACCTGTGCCTGGGAGGAAGCAAACACCAGCTTGGTGCATGCCTCTTCTTTATTTCTGGTGCATTCCTGCTGTTGAATGGCACAGGAGAACAATAGTGGGCAAGGCTGCACCATTTCATTTAAAATTCATAGAACGTTGTAGGAGCTAAGGAAATTTTACCCCAAAATATGACTACTTGACATAAATTCTACTTTGAATTAAGGGCCATTCACAATCAGAAAGCATTGGAAGGCACTGGAAGGAGCTTTCCCTCTGTCTGCATAAAGTTGAAATGACCTGATCAGGGGATCAGAGGGAGACAATTGACTTCCTTTTCTCTCCCTGAATGCTAGAAGACCTGGCCCACATCATTTAAAACACAATACCTGTCTCTCAGGTTAATTTACAAGTCAATCTGTTTCTCTCATCTATTGATCTTCCTTAGCAATCACTTGCTGTCCTGTACTCCACATTCTCCCACTGCCAGCCCAAATCCACCTTACATAAGGCATCTACAAAGGTCTCTGACCATCACTGAGACTTGAGGTCATCATTCTTGTGGGTTCCCTCCACACATGGTATTTGGAAATAAACATTTCTCTTATTAATATTAATATTCTCATATTCATTAACTATTAATTGATCCTTCAGCAAAATTTCTGGGGGGGAAAAAAGGCATGTTTCATCATGATCCCTAAAACATAAACTCAACTGGTTAAATACTTAGTGGGAAACCCAACTATTTCTAGCCAGGCAATGTTCTTGTTTACTGTCTAACACTATAATTTTTCTCTTTTTAAAAAAAATTTTTTTTGTTTGTTTGCTTTAGAGACAGAGTCTCACTTTGTCACCCTCGGTAGAGTGCTGTAGCATCACAGCTCACAGCAACCTCCAGCTCTTAGGCTTACGCAATTCTTTTCTTCAGCCTCCTAAGAATTTTTCTCTTTTTAAAACATAGTCATGTCTCTTACTATTCTGTTCTTTAAATAATTGCCACCTCACACTTCACAAGGAAAACGGTAGGCGTAAAATGGTGCTCAATTGTCTTTCCATCACTAAATTTATGTACCTGTCTGCAGCTGCAATCATATGCTCTTCATTTTTATTAAAATGGTGAATGTGTCTTATTCCTCAAAGCCAAATTCTCACGCATGTGCAACTGATCCTGTTCTTTCTTGTCTCTGTAAATACATGTCTCCTCTATTTTCCATACGTCTGAGTACTATATGTCTTCCTTCCACCTTCACTTCTAGCAGCATACCCTCTTTTGTTAAGCAAGAAACTTCTTTGTAATTAAATTTGCACTCAATTTATTAAATTATAGATTTAGCATGCTTGATTCCCTCAAAAGTTTCAAGGATATAGAAAAAATATAATACCTGCAATGCATATCAACAATTTTTGTGGTTATTCACTATCCTTTATAGCATTAAATTATATTTTTAAAAACCCCTTTCTGTTTCCACTGTGTAAGGTGTTAGGAATTCATCACTCCATGCTGATGACAGATAAAAAACTGAAATAACTAAAAAAATCAAAAAATCTTAGATCTGTAAAAGAAATGAGGTCACAGCACAAAACCCTCTCCCCCAAATTAGAGAGGCATACAGGGGATTACAGAGATTTACAAGTTATTGAAACAGAAATCCGCAAACAGAAACTTCCACAGGAACCAGTAGCCAAGGTAGGAAACTCAAATTGTAATTGATAAATTGCTGGACCTGCAGAAACCCCAGGTGGACCCAGTTTTGGGGAGGGGTGGTCTTCATATTATTCTGAGTTTTACTTTTAGTAAGTTGAAAGTCTATCACGAGTGAGAATACTTGGGAAAAGTGAGGTCTAAGACAACAAAGCTCTTCTCAAGGAGACCCTCAAGGACACAGCTTTGAGGTCCTCCCTGTGGTGACTCAGCTCTTAGGAATTTGTAGAAACTTAATTTCCTGAAACCTGGAAGCTTGCATCTACTTCTGTAAAAGCCATAAGCCCCGCTCCTCCAGCTTGATTCAAACTGACCAATAAGAAAGGTACCCGTGGGCCAGAACTTTTTGACTGGAGATAAAAAGGAGAAGCCTGAGCCAGTCGGGGAGCCTGGCCGTTTAGGGACTCAGGGTCTGCTGCTCCACCAGCTGGAATAAAGACCTTCCTCTTTTAAACACAGTGTTTGTCTGTTTGTTCTCCCATTGGGCCTCATCTTCCTGCAACACTCATAAATATTGGAGGACACTTACTTTAGTTTCTAGCAGGGAAAGGGGGAAAATAGCCATTGTGAAATACAACAGAGAACTCTGTTTTTCTTAACAAAACATGGCCTCAGGAGAAACCAATTAATCAGAACCTAACCTTTTACTAGAAATTTTACTAGAGCCTGCCTAACTTGGAGGAAAGGAAATAGCTACTTTAGCCTTGTACATGCACACGAGAAAGGAAAATATACAAGTTAAGCCTACTCTAGCTATCCCAGTCTGACAAAGGAAATTAAAAAAAAAAAAAAAAAGAAAAGCAAAAACCTGAGAAGGACTTGTTAAGTTCATAGTTCAGAGAGAAAGGCTTATAAAAATTTAAAAGATAATAGAAAGCACCTTTCTGCACTTGACCTTCACATTACTAAAGGCTTGTTTATAGCTGTTCTTTTATCCAATAGTTCATATGCAGTTATCAAGAAAGAATTGCAAGGCATTCTTACTTTAGGGCAAAAGACACAGTTTAAAGAGACAGAATAAGCATTAGCACCTGACTTGGCTATGACAAGAATGTTGGAATGATTAGACTAGGAATTTAACCCAACTATAACCAATATGCTAAAGGAGCTGATGGATAAAATAGACATCATGTAAGAACAGATGGTAGTGTAAGCAGAGAAATTCTAATAAATAATTTAAAAGAAATGCTAAAGATCAAAAATGCTAATAAATGACAAATGCTTTTGGTGGGCTCAGTATACTAGGCATGGATGAGGAAAGAACCTCTGAACTTGAGAATATGAAATAGAAATCAGATTGAAAAGCAAAAAGCAAAAAGGAGTAGGGTGCTGGCCCTATATGCTGGAGGTGGTGGGTTCAAACCCAGCCCTGGACAAAACAAACAAACAACCAAAACAACAACAACAAAAAACAAAACAAAACAAAACAAAACAAACAAAAAAAGAAAACCAAAAAGAAAAAATAGAACAGCATATCTAAGAATTGTGTGACAACTATTAAGAATGTAACATATGCATAATAATGCCCAAAGAAGAAGAAAGAAAAAAGGAACAGAAGCAATATTTGAAGGAATCATGACAGAATTTTCCCAAATTATTATCAGATGTCAAACCACAGCTCTAAGACGTTTACAAAGCAGCAAGCTGGATAAATGTCCTTAAACTACACATGCCTGACATTTTTCAACTTCAGAAAATCAAAGAGAAGGAAAAAATTTTGAAAGAAGCCAAAATAGGAATTACATCCAATGTCTTCCCAGAAACCATGCAAGCAAAAAGAGCAGGGTGAAATATTTACAGCATTAAGAGGAGAAAACACCCAGCTAGAATTTTATACCCTGCACAATTACCCTTCAATGTGAAGCAGAAATAGACTTTCTCAGACAAGCAGAAATTGAAGGTTTTGTTGTCAGGAGACCTGCCTTGCAGGAAATATCAAAATATGTTTCTTTCAGAGAGAAAGAATGTTGTATAGCTGACATAGCTGCATCCTGAGGTCACACAGCTGGATCCTGTCTCAATCCACTTGGGGTGCTGTGAGGAAAAACACCACAACTGGATGGCTTAGAAGCAGCACTTTGTCTCTGACAGTTTTGGAGTGTGAACAGTTCAAGATGAAGGCAATAGTAGATCTGATGTTTAGGGACGGCTGACTCCCTATGGATGGCAAGTTCATGCTCAAAGGGCAAATGACACCTGAGAGCCTGTTTAGAAAGGAACTAACTTTGTTCATGAAGGTTCTGCCCTCATGACCTAATCACCTTCTAAAAGACCCCACCTCCTAATACTCTTGGGAACTAGAATTTCAACATAGGAGCTTGGGGAATACACAAACATTCAGACCTACACAAAGAAAGGGAGAATATCACAGAATAATTAAAAGTAAAATAAAAACTTATATTTTATTAAAAATTAAATTTATTTTTTCCTAATTTTTTCTATTGTGGTAAAATACACATAACATACAATTTACCATCTTAACTATTTTGAATTTACAATTCAGTGGTATTAGATATGTTCATAATGCCGTGTGACTATAACCACAAAACATTTCCAGAACTCTTTTTGTCTGGTCAATTGAAACTCTATACCCATTAAAACAATAACCCCCCATTTTCACTCCTGTCAATCTCTGACACTCACTATTCTACTTTCAAAGTACACACAGTTTTAAAATTAAAATACTGTGTCAAGCTTCAAGGTATTTTGCTATAGCAGTATAAATAAAATGAGACAACAATAACAACAAAAATAATTTTTGACAGAATATGTTTCACTTCATCCCTGTGTGCAACCCTGCTAGGTCTTCGTGCTTTCATTTGCATCTTTTAGAATGTTGCTTAAAGTGAGAAGGGTGAGTCACACAGAGGGTAGTGCACTTCCCTTTCAGAACCTCCTGCAGGTTTGGAGAGCATGTGCTTTGCTTTGGGAGCATGCAGGTTTGGGGAGCATGTGATGGCAGCTGACTGGTCATTTTTTTTTTTTTTTTTTTTTTTTTTATGAGCTAAGGATTACCAGATTTTTTTAAACTAAAACTTTTCTGTCCTTGAAGCTCACAGCCCACTGGGGAAGCCAGTGCATCATTTGAGATTTTTATTATGGCATCATTGTCTTGCTAAGTCCCAAATTATATATTAATTGTGGTACAGCATGAATTACTATAATTATTAGACCCCAAAATACATTCAATCAAACAAGAGAGAATTAGATTTATTTTTGACACCATAGTCTAGAGGAACATGAAAGATCCAGGGTGGTTTGGCGATTCATCTGGAAGGAGATGCTGTGGTCCAGGCTGGTGGGTGACTGTGCTGTCCTAGCATGCAGCCACCATGTCTGGTGCTATCCCAGCATGTGGTCACCACACCTGATGGACACATTTGTTGCCATGTTGCAGAATCCAAACAGAGAGGAAGATAAAGTAGATTGCAATAATTTTTTCTTTCAGTGATATGACCTGGAATCTGCTCATATCACTTTATATTTCACTGCATCTGGACTGTACTAGAGGCAAGAAAGGCTGTGCCTCTAGCTGGCTATCCATTTGTCCAGCTAAAATTCAGTGGTGAAGAGCAACAATTCTACAGTTAGGAATGGAAAAAATGAATTTGGGCGATAATTAATAGCCTGCTACAACTGTACAAAACATGCACATGTTCATCTGCTATTCATTCTCTCTGGGAAGAAAATATTATTGAACTGAGGCTGAGGACCTCTCTCTTTAATAACACCTAAAAGCCAATTGCTGCCTACACTGAGGGCTTAAAGTGGCTGAGGCAACTATTTCCTTTCTTGCACATTGCTGAATAAATGGAATCTCTTCTGCAGATCAGTTTACCCAGGGAATGTATCCCAGGCTATATAATAGAATAAAAAGCATAAAGAAGCACATATTGGCTATAGGCCTCATGGCAGTTCAGCTTGCCTATTTGTAGATTTGTTATTTTGATTTCAACATATCGTACTCCTGGGCCTATTTATTAATGGATTCTGGATTTTCTAGGGAAGAGAAGAGCATAATTTATCAGTTTTCATGAACAGTAAAATGTATTCCTTCTTTCATGTGGCTCCTTAACCTGCAGGAGTCCTTTGCTTTGCTGGAGCTTTTCATACCTGCTTCACTGATGGTCTTCATTCTGCCTGAGTTCTTGCATATTTTTTAACCTCAATTTGCCTAACATTTTAATGGTTCTTGACAGAGTTAGCTATTCATTACCTATTCAACTACTTTGTCTTAATTTTTTTTGTGTGCGTGTGTGTATTTTTTGGTTGGGGCTGGGTTTGAACCTGCCACCTCCAGCATATGGGGCCGGTGCCCTATCCCTTTGAACCACAGGCGCCTCCCTGTTTTAATCTTTGTTTACAGGATTTCCTCCTTCTCTGGTCCTCCTGTTGCCCCATTAGTCAATCCTTTTTCTTTCTTTTCTCCTTCTTTAATTAACTCTACTTATTATATTATAGTTTCTGAGAGCTTGACTCTGAGATTCTACATTCTGCCTGTGGCAAGTTATATGATTATTGACCAGTATTCATTTTCACTCCCCCCCTGTATTAACCTTCCACTGAAAGATTATAATTTTTCATCCCATTGGTCAAGTGACTTTTTCCAACTCAATGTGAGCATCCACCAAATACTACATCTGAGCAAGAGCTGCAGACACAGCAGCATAACTTGGCTAATCATCTCTCCTCCTCTGCTATGAGAAAGGCCATGTCCTAGACTGGGGATGTCCCTTCATTGTGGCCTATAGAATTAAAGGGACAAGTGTGGAAGACACACATCTGCATCCATGTCTTCAGAATCCCAGCCATGTAAGAAAAGGGGTGAGAAGTCAGCTGCTGCTGCTGTCGGCCCTGAGATGCTGGTTTTGTTTGTTGCACAACATAGACTATCAAAGGTAGACTAATGACAAAAATTGGCACCTGGGAGTGTTGTACTCCTAAAACAAAAAATTAATATTGTAACTTTGGGCTGAGTGGAAGGAAGAAACAAACAAACAAAACTATTATTAGTGGCTGGAAAAATGATGGCCCATATTATATAGCAGTAAAAAAATATATAGTAAAGCTATTGTCTGTGCTAATTGGGAAGGCAGATAATCCATCTAATAAGACCGTGGGTAAGACCAGTGAGTTTTGGAAACTCAGTGTCATTATGATATTTAGAAAATGAGCTTCATTGGCTATGATGTGACAAGTAAGAGTTGAACCTAAGGGGAAACAGAAACTTGCCTTTTTTAAAGAAAGGATGAAAAGTAAATTATAATTTTTAAGATCTTGGACTTTGCAGAGTTGAGAAATATATTGGGGTTCTTTCTTCTAAGTAGAAATATAAAATTGAGCAATCTGTGGAGACTCAAATTCTCATTAGGATGACTCCTCAGGGCAAAGGCCAAGTCATGGGTATAATCATTAAGACACAGGCTTGGGGTAAGCACAAATGAGAAGTAAGGCTGAAAAAGACCACCCTTAGTTAAAACTTGTGAGTAGTTGACTTGATATATTTCATTTGTTATTACATGGCCTCTGGTGGATATTTTTAGTTAAGCAAAGAGTGAAATTCAGTAAAAGTCAGATATACTGAAAATATTTGAAATTAATCTAAGGACAAAAGCACATCTCTAAAATAATTTCTTACGTGGTTATTATTAGAATATTTATCTGACTAACATCAAATAAGTAAAAAAAATCCAAAACTTTTTGAAACATTTGTATCTTTAAAATCAATGTTAGTCTGTAGTACTTTCTTCGGTGACACATATACTAAAACTTGAATGATACAGAGAAGATTAGCATGGCCTTTGAGTAAGGATGACACACATGTTCATGAAGCATTGTACATTTTTTTTAGCCTTTGTATATGCCAACAGTAGTCAAGCTGAGAATAAATCAGACCCTGTTCCTTTTACGGTAGTACCAAAGAAGATGAAAAACCTGGGAATATATCTTAACAAAAGACATGAAAGAGTTCTATACAAAGAATTATGAAACTTTGAGAAAGTAATTAGCAGAAGATGTTAACAAATGGAAGAACATACAATGCTCATGTCTGGAAAGAATCCACACTGTTAAATTGTCCATACCACCCAAAGCAATCTACAGATTTAACGCAATCAAAGCACCAATGTCATACTTTAAAGAACTTGAAAAAATAGTACTTTGATTCATATGGAAACATAAAAAAATCCCGAATAGCAAATATAGTCTTAGAACTAACAACATATTTGGAGGCATCATGTTGCCAGATTTCAGGTTATACTACAAGTCTATAGTGATCTAGACAGTATCACAAGCATGGTACTGGCACAAAAATAGAGATGTAGACATAAGGGATAGAATAGAGAAGGGTCACTTTTACAACTGGAACTTTACCCTGGAACTGAGAAAAATACAATCTAAAAATTTGTGCAATCATATTAATTTGAAATAAAAAGTAAAATAAAAAATATGAAGGGATAACAGAAAAAAATTAAAAAATAATTGGGGGGAACAGCACCTGTGGCTCAAAGGAATAGGGTGCTGGCCCCATATACCAGAGGTGGTGGGTTCAAATCCAGCCCTAGCCAAAACATGAAAAAAAAAAAAAAAAAAAAAAAAAAATTAGGGGTAAAAATTTTCACTAATAAAGGAATTGCACAAATCATATGCATACACAATCTTTTTATTAGTCCTCAAAAGATACAGAGACATCATGTTAGTGTCAGGAGCCAATTATATGGCATTATATGACTCAATAATTCAACAATTCTGTTGTTTATCTGTTTTATATAAATTATTGACACAGATGTATACAAATCCCTGATACAAAATAAGTTCTTCATAATGAGATAGAAGATACAAGGAGATAAACAATAAAAAGTCTCCCCCATGAACTATTAAAAAAAATATTTGTCATAAAAGAGTTTGTGACTATTCAATATTTAAATTGGATGTTTGGCTCTCAATGTTCCACTGGGGGGGGAGGGAAGACTCAATAAACACTTGTCACATCCTGTCAAGAGGACTAATCAAAAGAAAACTTCACAGAAGACAAAGCCCAGACCTTTGGGGACCCTGGAATCTAGGAGCTGCTCCCAGTGGGCAGGACCAGAGACCCATTAAGGAGGGAATATGCAATGTTTATTGACGGCATACAGAGCACCGTATTTCCAGTCATGGAAATGTACCCAAGTACATTAAACTGAAGGAAACTGAGAATACAAGAGAAGCAAACTCTAACCTCTCCCACCTTTCCTCCCGAGGCCTTAAAAATAATTCTCTGACTAACTCCCCTGAAGGTAGGGTCTATTATGGGACAAGTGTTCTGCTCTATGCCTCAAGGAAAGGACCAAAAATACAGAGAAGCCAAGAAGACCAAACAAAGAGGGTTGTCTCAGTTCTCCCCACTTCATAATAATTAGATCATACCCATGGTTGTCCCATCCCATTTCTATATAACTATAAAATAGTTATATAAAATAAAATAGTCTATCTATTCTTCATCAAATCTAAGCATAAAAATACAGTTTTTCCTGGATCTTTGGTTCTCTTCATTGTGGAAGTCTTCTGTGTCACATATAAGTTGACTTAAATAAATTCATTATACTTTTTCTCTTATTAATCTGTCTTTCGATATAAGGATGTCAGCTATAAATCTTGTAATGGGTAATGAAAAAATATTACTTTGTTTCCCCTATATTATCCAGCTGAATTTCAGATTTCTATGAATTTCTGTGATGGATTGCTGTGTGTCTCTCATTACTCTTTTTTTCAAGCAGTAATGCTTCTTGGTAGACATCCCAACATTTTGTGTTGGATGTGGGAGCCAGAACAGTATCATCATCTAAACTTAAAGTGGGGAATATCACAAAATAACAGATTTGCCATCTTATGCCATGATTGAATAAGACATTTAGGGTATCTTTTTTGGAGTGTGTGTTCTGTGTGGAAGTGAGAGAAATAAATATTTGTTCCAAGATGGTGTGTTGTGTTGATAGATTATTGTTTTCTGATACTCATGTCTTCCTACCCTTCTACACCACTGCCCCATGGGAGAAACATATATTTTCATTCAATAAAACAATTTGCCATGCTGCTTAATTTGGGCAAGAAAATATGAATGGCCATACCAATTATCAAAGTGAAGCATTCAGTGTGATTGTGTGGAACAGCTTAGCCTCTTCATGGTGCTGCTGCCACAGAAAGGCCTGGCTGATAGGAAGATGGCTCCTTTACCCTGATGGCAGATGCCTGGGGTGGCACCATGAGAGACTCAGAGAATCCATGGTCTGTCTATGCAACATGAGTGTTAATGGATAAAAAACCCAAATCTGGAAAAGAGATGTATGATTGCTGTGTGTCTGATTGCCTGAGCACACGGCCTCAAGAGGTCCTGAGAAAATGTGCCCAAGGCAGCAGGGTTGACTTTATGCATTCACGGAGACAAGAATTACATGTGAAATAATGTAAAATATATGGAAAAAGTACATTGGTTTGGCCCAGAAAGGTGGGGCATCTTGAAATAGAGGGTTATACGTTACGGGTAGGTTCAAAGATTCATTGCTTGGAATTATTATTATTATTATTCTATTAAATCATAGAATTAATGCAATCACAGGGTACCATGCACTGGTTTTATATAACATTTGAAATATTTTCATCACACTGTTTAACATAGCCTTACTGGCATTTTCTTAGTGATTGTTAAGACATTTATATTCTACATTTACTAAGTTTCATATGTACCCTTGTAAGATGCACCATAGGTGTGGTCCCATCAATCACCCTCCCTCCATCCATCCTTACCCCTCCCCTCCCTCTCCCCTTTCCCCCTATTCTTGGGCTGTAATTGGGTTATAGTTTTCATATGAAACCTATAAATTAGTTTCATAGTAGGGCTGAGTACATTGCATACTTTTTCTTCCATTCTTAAGATACTTTGCTAAGAAGAATATGTTTCAGCTTCATCCATGTAAACATGAAAGAGGTAAAGTCCGCATCTTTTTTTAAGGCTGCATAATATTCCATGGTGTACATATACCACAATTTATTAATCCATTCATGGGTCAATGGGCACTTGGGCTTCTTCCATGATTTAGCAATTATGAATTTGGCTGCAATAAACATTCTGGTACAAATATCTTTGTTATAATGTGATTTTTGGTCTTCTGGATATATACCTAGTAGAGGAATTGTAGGATTGAATGGCAGCTCTATTTTTAGATCCCTAAGTGTTCTCCAAAAGGAACATATTAGTTTGCATTCCCACAAGCAGTGCAGAAGTGTTCCATTTTCTCCACATCCACGTCAACATCTCTGGTTTTGGGACTTTGTGATGTGAGCTAATCTTACTGGAGTTAGATGATATTTCAAAGTGGTTTTGATTTTGTTTTTATATATATATATATATATATATATATATATATACACACATATATATGCATACACACACATATATACATATACATATACATATACATATACATATACATATACATGTTTGTGTTTGTTTTCTGTGTGTATATAGGAGAGGGGAGTGAAGCCAGCTTGATTTTATGCCACCACTTTGGAAGCAAAAGTCTCCACTGACAGTGATTTTAAAATCATGTTGCTCAGAGTGATTTATTTGGCAATTGAAATGATTCCTCACATATTGGAAATTTCATTAAAGAACAAATTATGAAGAAAACTTAAAGTCTTTTTTGTGATCATTAATTTGAGTACTTCAAGATATTATCAGTGTTAATGGGTGGCTAAAAACAAAAATAATAAAACAAATTATGACAAAAAAAAAAAGTGGTTTTGATTTGCACTTCTCTGATGATTAAAGGTGATGAACATTTTTTCATGTGTCTGTAGGCCATGCACCTGTCTTCTTCAGAGAATTTTCTCTTCAAGTCCCCTGCCCACCCTGAGATGGGCTCACTTGTTCTTTTCTTGCTAATACGTTTGAGTTCTCTGTGGATTCTGGTTATTAAACCTTTGTCGGAGACATAACCTGCAAATATCTTCTCCCATTCTGAGGGCTGTTTGCTTGCTATACTTACTGTGTTCTGGCTGTGCAGAAGCTTTTTAGTTTGATCAGGTCCCAGTAGTGTATTTTTGAAGCTGCTTCAATTGCCCAGGGGATCCTCCTGATAAAATACTCACCCAGACTGATTTCTTCAAGGATATTCCCTGCACTCTCTTCTAGTATTTTTATAGTTTCATGTCTTAAGTTTAAATCTGTAATCCAGTGAGAGTCTATCTTAGTTAATGGAGAAAGGTGTGGGTCCAGTTTCAGTCTTCTACAGGTTGCCAGTCAGTTCACCCAGCACCATTTGTTAAATAGGAAATGTTTTCCCCACTGAATGTTTTTAACTGGCTTGTCAAAGATCAAATAATGGTAAGTAGCTGTATTCATCTCTCGGTTCTCTATTCTCTATTCTGTTCCAGACATCTACTTCTCTGTTTTTGTGCCAGTACCATGCTGTTTTGATCACTATTGATTTATAGTACCATCTGAGATCTGGTAGCATGATTCCTCCTGCTTTCTTTTTATTTCTGAGTAATATCTTGGCTATCCAAGTTTTTTTCTGATTTTATATAAAACGAAGTATTATTTTTTCAAGATCTTTAAAGTATGACAGTGGAGCTTTAATAGGGATAGCATTAAATTGTATATTGCTTTCGGTAGTATGGACATTTTAACAATGTTGATTCTTCCCAGCCATGAGCATGGTATGTTTTTCCATTTGTTAACATTGTCAGCTATTTCTTTTCTTAGAGTTTCATAGTTCTCTTTATAAAGATCTTTCACGTCCTTTGTTAGGTAAACTCCCAAATATTTCATCTTCTTGGCACTTCTGTGAGTGGAATAGAGTCCTTAACTGTTTTTTCAGCTTCACTATCGTTGGTATACATAAAGGCTACCGATTTATGAATGTTTATTTTGTAACCTGAGATGCTGCTGTATTCCTTGATCACTTCTAAGAGTTTTGTAGTAGAATCCCTGGTGTTTTCCAGATGTACAATCATATCATCTGTGAAGAGCGAGAGTTTGATCTCTTCTGACCCTATATGGATACCCTTGATCACCTTTTCTTCCCTAATTGCAATGGCTAAAACTTCCATCACAAAGTTAATGAGCAGTGGAGACAATGGGCAGCCTTGTCTGGTTCCTGATCTGAGTAGAAATGATTTCAATTTAACTCCATTCAATATGACACTGGCTGTGGGTTTGCTGTAGATGGTCTCTATCAGTTTAAGAAATGTCCCTTCTATACCAATTTTCTTAAGTGTTCTGATCATGA